>JABASC010000166.1:0-58674 GCA_019776185.1 Plutomurus gul
AAATACTCCGAACGATGTATTCGGGACACAAAGGGCACTTTTTGAAATACATCGCATAGGTGGAATCGGCAGAGAAGAGGTTAATGTAACGGCTTCACCTTGACATCTCCCTGGCTTTATTATAATATTTACTAGACTAGCACGCAGCCCTTAAGACTACATTATTCTACACAACGGAATTCATGATATTATAGAAAAGAAAGTACTAGTATGTACTGCTAACTGTTTGTGGTGGTGGTCGTAGAGTAGTGGTAGACGATACACTTTTATTTTCCCCACTGTCTATTTCCTACTACAAATACGAGAGCCACTGATACGTGAGATCCAATGAACCGACTAACAGAAAAGAGGAAATTGTCGGAAAAGTGGAGTTTCGTGTGAGCCGTCAATCTTCTTATCAGAGCAGACTAGGACTTTGCTTATTCTTAAAAGTTTTGCCTATAGTATCATATGTGTACTCTCTGTACGTACTTGTAATACTTACTATAAGGTATATATGCTGTTAACCACACACATGACAAAGTCCAGCAGGTCGCTCTGTCTTGTAATCAGTGCCAGACCAGGCCAGGTCTCTGAATACAAAAGGATTTGTCCCATTCTCCTCTGCATGCAATTAGTTACCATTAGGGGTCTAGACGAGACAAGGCTCTCTCAGGCAATGGCCAACAAAACCTTCATATTTAACATGCGACTTTTGACTTGTCCAAAGGTCATGCATACGTTTATTTAATATGCAGCACAAAACGACGTGGATTTTTTTATCTTCACGGCAGTAGCAAACGAATGCTATAAAAGCTATGTAAACTTGTTTGATTGTGTCGCAAGCGCCACATATAGATTTCTAATACATTTTATACATAGATGCTACTGCACTTACACTCTACTATTTATTATACAAAAACAGAGAGAGAGAGAGAATACATAATCTGAATATGTAGAGCACAATCGCTTCATTTGCTTCAAAGACTTCCCTAAACCAATTCACGAAACGAATCCATGCAATCATTTACGCTACATTACAAAGTAATGAATGTATAATAGAGAAGATAAGAAGGCTACACTTTTCCATTTATCCATTCTGTTTGTGTGGATAGAGTCAGTTCAGTTTGGTCGAGTGGGTGTTTTTCCATAGGATTTCTGTTGACCTCCGGACTCTTTTATTTCTCATGTCTTTTCGTGCAATCATATCCATCAAACGATCAAGTGCATTTTTAAAGCTTTGGGGCTCTCTGCCTCTCTCTCTCGCGGAAACGAGTATTAGTCAGCTGTACCAAAAATAGACTTTGAGCAAAAAATAACGAAAATCGTAAACACTTATCTAGTGTAATTAATATAGTGCACGTTCTAGCAATGTGATATGTACATTTTCATTCTCTGAACCTACTACAGTATACTATATTTATCATTATCTAAATTACTTTGCATGAATGATCAACAAATGCATACCACTGATAGAATGTAAAAATGTATAAAAATACATTGTAATAGCGTCAATGAACAGATTCGAATTTAATGTATGCACTCGTTATTCTTATTTGCAACATTGTATTGACATAGGGGGAATTTATTGCCAACATTGTTTTTTATGCCCATGTATTTATACATATAGGAATTCTAACGGAATTCTTCTTAAACCACAGTTTCACCACGTACTCAAATTTTATTGCATTGACAAGAGATTTTTATAAATTTTTGCTGGCCTAGTGATACGCGTAGTCAAAACAAATACTTGTCTTGAGACGACATTAAGGACTAATCAGTGAGAAGCACAGCAGTCGGATGAGTACACGCTGTAACTAAGTCGTATCAATTACAATATACATTAAAACTGTATTACAATGTTTTATATTTATGAGATTTATTATGGTCATATCGGTACTAATGACTTCTGACATTTTTATCAGTGTTTATTTGTTTGTCAGCAGTCCGTTCGCGTCAGCAC
Organism: Plutomurus gul; assembly: GCA_019776185.1. NCBI lineage: Eukaryota > Metazoa > Arthropoda > Collembola > Entomobryomorpha > Tomoceridae > Plutomurus > Plutomurus gul. The sequence continues at coordinate 1,943 of JABASC010000166.1, forward strand.
AAAGTAACTGAACTGGACAGCAAAGAGTTTATGGTTGTACTGGGCTTCAGAGTTTAATACACACAAGGCCTACGATACTGACTACGACGAACAAATGAAAACAGAGCACATTAAACTATCAGTACTACACACAAGGATAGAGTTGTGTTTCGCTTGAAGAAATGCATTGGTGATAAGCGAGAATTTATTTACATGTTACACTTCAACAGACATATTTGTATTGGAACTGCTTCTTACATATATTTAAGTAAGTACCTTCTATTACTACTGTCTATACATTTTTGTTTGTACTCGTATGTGTGTTTGTGTGAGTTGAAATTTTAATTACTTCGAATCGACTGAACTGGATTCGTGTGGATTTCGTTGTTTATATTCCATTTCGTTTCGTAGAAGCTGCTATCATCTCTCTCTCTCTCTCGCTCTCCTCTGACTACTTACTATGTGAAAAGATTGTAGATCCTTGTTATCAAAATACACATTCATTTAGAGTACTACATACTACTATCTTTTTGTCTTTCTATCTGGAAATATAGGTAATAAAATAAATAACTCCTTAAACTTATTTATGGGACAAGGAAAGTAGAACCGAAGCCAAGACACATAAAAACAGATAGCTATATTATACTTAACACATACATATGTACACACTTACATAGTTCATTCATTCAGTCATTGACATTTCCTATTCCTCTCTATTTCAGAAGTAGAAGAGACTACAAATATTTAGAAACCAAACAGATAAACAAATAGATTGATATTCCCGGTGATAAGTTATTCCTTACAAATTGTAAATCTCCCAGTTTTACTAAGCCCGTCCTCCAACACTTCATGTGGGCATCCACTAAATTTACAACCGCATTATTATTATTATTAGACTCTCTATATGGGGGAATGTCAGTTAAAGCACTTTGACAAGAATGACGCTCTCTCCTTCTGTTTGACAAAGTGCCACGGTTAAAAGTACAATGTACAACAACTGCAATGTTAAATATCTTTTGAAAGAGTAGACATAAGGGGCACGATGTTAGTCTGTGAACACGATCATTTCATCGTAGTCACTCTTTCTGAACGATCACATTTGTTAAAACGTGGCTTGGCAATGAAAACATCTATACTTAGCCTATAATATGTATCTATTTACGTATGAAAAGTGAGAGAGGTGGCTCCTAGCACACTTGATTCAATTTCTCTCCTTATCTCGTCCGCCCGGTTAAATTGTTGTAAAAGTAACATAATAAATGGTAGACACAAGTGTACCGTCTGCACGTTGAGGAGCTTTAAATTCTCACAATGCTAAATGTCGGGCTTTAGCGGCTCGGAAGAAATTCTTCCTCTACTCACCAGTATCAAATTCAAGTCATTTATGAAATATTTAGTGATACTAAAGCCACGCCACGATTTCCACACACACACACACAGAGTTTCAATTCCTGGCTATGATTACAAGACGACAGGAATGCTTATCGATACGTTGTGGCAACTAATTGTACGTTGCGCGAAATATCTGCATTACTTTGCACGTCAACTGTGCAAAATACATGGCATTGCGAAATTGGCGAGATTAAGAGTAGCCGACGAGGAGTCACTGTTATTAAGAAGGTGAAACTTACACACACAGTCATATGATATACACAGTGAAATATTTCTAGTATACATTTATATGCTACTAGTAGGTATGGTATTTATGTATAGTAAAGAAGTGAAGTTTGACAAAGTCTAACTGCTATTAGCCTCTCCTCCTTGTCCTCATCCATCAAACGAAAACGACTTGGCTCTAATACACATAACTAAAAGGCAAATTCACATTACGTAAACTTTATACCTCATGTTTAGTGAAGCTGTAAGTTGATTTGATGTTGGCTTGGCTCCGGATCAACCTATGACTACGACTTACAAAAGGAACAAAATATTAAGCACGCTGCTGCTCAGACTGTGACTCCACTCTCTCCCATCTCTCTCTGCATTAAATAGAGAGAACTGTTAAGAAGTTAACACAACATAATATAGGAGCAGCAGCAGATTGATACAAAGTTCATGTCTAATCAAATCAAATTCCAAGTTGCCATCGAATTTGGATTCTCTTCTTGATATGAACTGGTGGTGGTGCATGGTATGCTGTGGTGTGATGTTCGAACACAGAAAGGAATTTCCTTCTTTTTCTCTTTACTTTCCTCCAGGCATACTAAATCAACAGTTTTTGCTTGCTTTTCCCTCACTACTATATAGCATTATACATTATAGAGTGTGCCTATGTATAATGTAGGGACTGCTTACTTCCTAACTACCACGAAAGTACTTTACTCGTTTCTCGTGGAGGCGTTCTTCTTCGATCTATCAGCCACTTTGGAAGTACCAGCTCCACTTGATTTGGGGAAGGCAGAGTAGACTTGTCTAGACAAGCTGGAGTTGAGACTAACCCAATGTAACTGTAGGTAACGTAGGGTTAATCTCTCTCTCCTTCTGCATACACACACACATTGCATGGAAATTCATATACCTACAGTGTACTGCAGATAGCTACAGAGACTTCGTACAGTATATATTATGATTTTCATCCTTATAATAGTAATGCATGGGCACAGAAATTCTGCAATCAGTTGTTGTGTAAAGCCTTTACTTTAGTTACAATGTAGAATTGTGTGTTCCACGATTATATAATTAAATTCCTATCATTTCACTCACATTGAATGGTGAATGTAGAGGCTCAAACGTATTATTTCTGCACGATGGATTAGCCACATACAAGTTCGGGCACAGTATTCATTTCCACAGTGCATGCACACACAACACAGTGAAATCATATATTTATCTTGTGAATTTTGCCTTTGTAGTACTAGAGAGAGAGAGAGCTTACATAACGTGACATGATGGGATGGCTTATCTGTGCTGTATTTTTAATTGGAATGCATGGAAAAACACCGAGTGAGTTCACTCATTCACCATCACAATCTCATCAAATCCACCAAATGCATGCCTATTCTGCAAATGCTGCATGCATACTATGAATGTAACCAACCACACATAAAAGTCTATTCTCTCTCTCACTCGTTGTGAGTATTTATTTTTTGAGGGCGAATATTAAAAGATACTGCAGTGCAACTGTCCTCTCCAATTTACATCGTATAACACCATCTCATCCGGGATTTTGCTATCTCTCCATTGAAGAGGGAATGATTGTCGTGCGTGTACAACGAATTCCTAAAAATAACAACTCGGTCATTTAGGACGGTGATTGGACTGTACTCTCTGGTGCACAAACACAGAATCTAATCCACCGTGGAACAATACTCTCACTCACCTCTTTGATTGTGATTGATTGAGGTAGCGAATATTACTGTATATACAGCGGACACATGTAACATCTGTCATTATGTCGGAACGATTTATCTACAACGTTATACACTTGCGAATATCCACTTAAATTCTGAAACGGGTGACGCACCCACGTACACACATTTTTTCAATGGCCTAATGAGTTTCCATTTCACACGTACAATGAGACTTTTTGACTTTGATATGAGAATCAATTAAACGTTTGTGTATTTTTTCTATTCATTACTACGTTTACACAGTTCACAAATACTGGTTGTAAATATATTTATTAGCAGTCCTTATCTATCTGTCTATACCCAATTGAAACAACACGAGGGTACGGTATGTCTATGTGCACTCATAGTAAAAAGTCAAGTGTGCATTTACATAGAGTCACGTTAATACTTCAATTATACCATATCTGTGTACATAATCTATACAAAAATTTAGAGACAGACTGCGGGGGTGCAGTTTTGGCCAGCAAAATATTATTAGGTAATTACCTGGTGAAACATAATGCAATTTGCAGATAATGAATAAAAAAAAGGATCGTTCGATGCTACATACATACTGATATACAGAAAGTATTCATTCATGATTAATGCAAATGTGATAACAGAGGGCCTTATTTAATCCTGTACAGATCACAACAGGTGAAGGCATGTATATCCATTATAAGTAGGTGTGTACCAGTACGCAGATACTAATGCATGTAAATTAATTCTGTATGTATTATATATGTACCTACCTTTTTGGTATACCTTCGTACAGGAATATAATATTATATTGTCAGCTCGATAGATAGTTAAAATATTAAATTAACATGAGTAGTTATGTCATCAAATTATATAGTCTAGAGGAATCCTGCTGCCGTCAGCTATTTTCTCATTATTATCAATGTGACTTGTGTACTGTTTTGGTCGTCGTCGTGTCCTAGTGACAGACAGTGTCTCTGGATATTTATCAATTCGCTCAACGTGTCCGTCCTCTGTTGTCCTGTCCGACCTTCCATTCCCTACCTCATTAACCTTAAAAAAGTGAATTCGCACGTCACTTTATGGCCATAGTTCAGTGTATTGTCTTGTAAGTTTACTTTATCGTTCTCTCCATCTCTCTAGCAAGTTCCATGTACGTACTAATTAAGAACCTTGAGCGGGCGAAATCTTCCATTATACTCAAAGAATGAAACAGACAGGAAAAGAGTATTTTCCTCCATGGAAGGAAAAAGTCTCATTGTTAATCGTCAAAACAAAACCAGTTTGTTACAAGTCAACGGGCGAAATCACAAACGGTCAAATGAAGAGCACGCACAACACACAACAGAACCTAAACACCACCACAAGACCGTGCACAACAAAACAAACGTACAGACACACAAAAATTTAAATGCAACACATACATTATACTTAAAACTTATTATCATAGCCTAAGATTTTTCTTGTTCACGAATCTTTTACTCCAGCGAAACTATTTCATACGTACGCACGTACTGCATGTATAATATGCCGCATTGCTAATGTACATTTTACTATGTGTTGTGAGACGAAAGTTCATTTCACATTCACACATTGAAAAACAAAATCAACCTACATAAAATATGTGGCCATGTAAGCGTAATATCCTTTGAAGACAGTCGGAATCTTCAATTCCCTCTCTCTCTCTCTCTCATGTCACTCACAATCATATAGTCACATCAGCGCACAACACACTTTCGGCTTTTTTAGTAACGCTCTATGCAAATATGATAAAAAATACACAAGCGGCTCAGAATCCACATACTAAATAATAGAATATTTACACTTACTGTATACGAGCTATTGAAAACGGATACGTTCGTAGTTAGTTATTACGTAGTAATACTGGAGTACTTACATTGCGCTGTTTGCGTAGTTTAAGTTAAGGGTATGAAGTCTAAAGCCGATAGTATACTTCTTATTATAAGAGAGATACATAAGTTTTAATCCTACATTTATATTTATATTCCCACAGTTGACTTCTACTACAGTTTAACATTTTTCTTGCGACTTAAATGGTCTACTGCTATCTACAATAGTAGTATAGGTCTCCCAGTAGTATAAACTCTTTATTTTATCGTGCCATCATCTTCTCATCTCTCTATCTCTCTCACACACAAGAGTGTACTTATTATTGCTCTACGTTCACGTTGTGCCGCATTGCCTCATAATTGGATGAAATTGAATAGCAAGTAGCATGGGAAGAAGATATGAGTGTGCGTTCGTCTTCTTCCGAGAAACTCTAGATGTACGTGTTCACTATTATTATTATAGTTACGTCTAGCTGACTCTCCTCTCTGTGTGCCTCGGCAGCCTCTCTTCACTCTTCTCACATATTAAACAGAATAATTGAAAAGTGTGGCTAAGAGAGAGAGAGAGAGAGAGAGACTCTTTGCTCAAGTTTCCGAATATGTATAGGTATATAAACGTGTGTGTAATATACCCAAGAGTGTATATTATACAGGACATGTATGTGTATTGTAGGTAAGGTGGTGGAAGAGGCATTCTAGTTCTTTGAGTCAAACAGCGTTTGCTTGACTCACTGTGTTCTTGTGTGATGTGAAAATGTAAACCGAGAGAACAAGTTCGTTCATATGTATGTAAATAAGTTGATGTAGGATTGGGATCTGGAAAATTGGCAAAGTTCCGAACGGTTACATTTACATCACAGTCAACAACTTGAGTTGACTCGCGCGTACGTAAACGACGTACAGAACCAAGTGTTGAATGTCACAGTGGAAATTGACGCGGCGGTCCTCCTCGGCGACAGCCCAGCTCAGCTTAACCCAAACTATGTTACCGAGACCTATACTATACTACTACTACCTACTTGTGCTATATTATACATATATAGGTAACTTTCGTGAAAACTCGACTGAACTATCTCCATTGACTAGAGCAGTAAGTAGTGTATTTGCACATTTAGACAAAGTAGTTATCTACTACTGGCTACTAGTCTCCATTCTCAAAGTGCCCACGCTGCAAAAACTTTTGACATGGAAGAAAACTGAGATAATTGGGACACTACTAGAGCCTCGTCGCTCTTTACGCTTGATTCATTCATTCATTAACGACAACAAAGAGAATCTAATGTATTGTAAAATGAATCACGGCAGCAGAAGTTCACTTCAAGAACAGAATGCGCTATACACATTTGTGGTCCACTTTGTGAACAATTGTCGTTCACTGGAACACTTTTGAATAATTTACCTGCGAACTCTGACTTAGAATCACTACCACTTGAATCTCATTATGAAATTTCAAAAGTCTAGAATATGTTCACCTTCAAAAGAAACTAATTTCAACTTTCCAGGCTTGAAACTCTCTGTTCTCTGTTCGAAACGTTAATAATTGGTACATGCCAGAAATTACCAATTCATAGAAAACTGGATATTGAGTTAGATTGTCATGTGGATTTTCTCTATTTAAAAGTTCTCCGGAAATGGTACACATGGTATAATAAACACGGGAACAATTAGAACATGTACAATATGTCTATGAGCAGTCGGAGCTTTCTAATTACACACATTAAATTTATAAGCAACTTTGCACAAATTGAAAATGTTCTCTTGAAAATGAAAATTTGCATCAGCACACCGTAAAACAGTAGCTTATTATAACTAAACACAAATCTAAATACTTAGTAGTGAGGATCATGAGGATAAGTGAATTGTTGCAATACACCAACCAAAATGTGTAATGTAAATACCTCCCGTATAATAAATACTTATTCCATATATTCGTAACAACAAAAAGTTGTATTTAGATAAGTTATTATATTGACTTTTAAAATTGTTGATGTCACTTACCAATTAAGTTTCCAAGCTTGATAATCGCTAAATTATTCCAGTGTTCCAATAACCACAACGAAGAGTTGAACAAAAATGTCCCTTATTAGTACTATTTAGTATTTCACTGTCTGTTTAACCGATTAAAAATAAAAACCGTTTCAAATAATTTAATTAAATAGAATTCCAAAGAACAAGTTCTCCCAGCCACTAATTAGTATGAAATTAGTTCACGATTAAACCAACGAACACTAATTCGTGCACGAAGAGAAGAACTGTATAAGAAATTATCTAATAATAATAAAAACGAGCAAGTTTTCTGCTTCTCCGAACATGCGGATACAATACTATCTTTGTGTGGGATGTACTCGTGGTATTTGATGTAATATAAAAGCTCGTGCGTGTATAATATACCGTCTGAGACGAAATTATCTACAGCAGTATGTAGGCATACGTAGGTATCATATAGTATTCAGAAACTGATTGTGTGAATGAAATTCACTTATATATTTTGCTCATACAAGTCCAGCACTCACTCGCAGCAGAAGCAGAAGAAAAACTATTACACAACTATGTAGTATATGTCTCGCATCTCAATTACTGTATCCATCCGACATGACAAAGAGCACACGTTTTCCACTAACAATCCGCGTACACACATCTGTGCTACTATATGGCAATCGTCCAACAAATCAAATCATTCAAAACAATAACGATGAGTAGCATGTACTACTACTTACTATGTATAACTGCTAACTGAGAGTGAGAGACACACACAAACAAATCTATTACTGGTTACACCGTGAGAGCCAGTGTTTGCAAACGCAGTTGAACAACTTCACACTCACATTAACGTTCAGATTGTACAAATCAGAGTGGAGCTCATCTCTCTCTCTCTGCACTGTATAGTACACACACATGTAATCAACACAGAGACAGTCTCTCTCGAGTAAAAGTGCAAAAATAGAATGCAGATGCTTTTCTTCGTCTCTACCTTCGGTGACTGTCTACGTGTACGTTCTTGTGTCTGTGTGTGTGAGTGCCGAAAGGAAATCTCTTCTCTCCACTTCACAACTTTGCTTTCTCTCTCACGGAAAGAGCGTACGGGGATGTTGACGGTTGGGCGTCTGGAACTCAACTGACTTGACTCTATGTGTGCTCTTCGTTGCCTAGTTAGTACTAGGGAATTGTGTGCAGCAGCAGCTTTTCTGTGCATGCCGAGTAAAGTATCGCTCGTCTCGCGTAGTAGTAAAGCAAGTAGTATGGAATGAATGCAGTGTGTGTATATGTACTGTGTACACCTACTCGCTCGATGTTCGTAAAGTGAACCGGAGTTGCTCATTGTGACTCTGTGTGCTCACACACACACATATACATACATACATAACACAGAAGATAGAACAGAGAGTCAAGTTGACTGCCTCGGCTTTGATATATATATATATTCCAGTATATGTATAATAGTACACACACAATACGCTCATTGCCAGCAACCAACCAACTACACACACAATGAGTAGACGCTCTACTCTTCTACTACCAATCTCTACTCCAATGTTCTAGTCAATAGAAGTTACTCACTCACACACACACAGAGCAACAGTAGACACAGAGTCCAATCTACTTACTTTACTATGCGAGAGACCAGTAAGTGCAAGTGAGTTGAGTTGATTCGAGTGTTTTTTCCCGTTTGTTTGACAGACACTACATATCTAATATAATACAATGTAATAGAATACAATGCATTACACTACACGTCTTTCTTCGGCTTGACTTGACTCTCAAACCTTTTATCTCTCTTCTCCTACTATAAGTCGAATTTGAGTAGTAAAGTGAGTGTGAGCAGATATGTGCACCAGTACACTCGTCTACCAAGTCTGAGGCTGTTCAAGTATTTACACTCCCTGTACATACTCTCTCGGCTCTATATGTTTGTGTGTATCAGGTCTTGTACGCTTTTGTACACCTGCACAGGTAGGAATGCAGGTAACAACTCTGCTAAATCCAAAATATAACATAATATCATTAGATTGAATTTCTCACATCCTATGCAAGTAAGTATATACTCTTGCTGTACAATTACTCTCTCGTGGTAGTGGAACTTATCCTTGCCTAGCATAACAAATCGCACCACAAAAATCACGGGATACATCTATGAAGTGCTACAACCATACAGGTAGTACACACTTATACATACATGCAGTCTTATATGTATACATATTGGTTTTGAAGGTAATGCAGTACGTGAGCACAAACAACATAATAATAGTAATGCATATCTGTACAATTCCATATGAATATGAGAAATATGTCCGTAACATAAGTTCAAGGGGAGTTTTGACTAGACACAAACATATATACAAGGAATATAATATAATAAATTTGAAGAGATGCAATGTAATGCACAGTGTGAATACGTGGCTTACACCGTATACTTAAATTGTAGTGGCAGGTAGTACACATGCATACTACCGACTGAACAAATACTTCCAGTCATATACGGTGCGGTGAGTGAGTGTGTGTGTGTGTGTGTGCATGGATGAAGATGGAATTTACTACTCGACCGAAACTCACCACCACCGCCACCCTTCTTTTCTTTCATCTTGTCTTTTTCGTGTAGAATACTACTCGTCAAGCAAAGTGGAGTAGTAGATGTTCCACAACCTTTTTATACACAGGCTTCTTACTACTACAGATTACTACTACGCTTGACTGACGTGATAACACAATAAGCAGGACACAGTGGAGACTTTGAAGAAGCCAGTTGTAATTTTCAGTTGTAGTAGTAGCTTAGTGCACACTGTGTAACAGTCGCATTCTGTGGTGTAGCATAGTTTATCGTTCCTCTGTAAGTTTTTGAGGTGGGGAGCCGTGCAGTGATTTTTTGTCACAATCATCACATCACACACAAAAGCATAGTAGCAAAGCTATACGACTATTAGGTACATATATAGAGAAGTAGTGGAGTGGTAGACGGAGGAGTAGAGAGGAGCGGTGGCAGTAGTAGGTAAAATTGCATCTGTACGAAACTATTATGGTGAGTAGCTCTCTGTGCACAGAGTCACAGTCGACAACGACGAGAAGAGAATAACCTTGGCAAAGTACATCGCTATCCAAATACATTTAGTAATGTGATAAGCGAAGCTTCTTTATAGATTGTAATAAATAGTGGAAAGGTGGGTAGTAGTGGAAAAGTGTATATGCCAAGTATGCCTGCAGTAGTGTGTGATGCGAACTCTACTTATATATACATTCTACTATGTGCCATATACCTTTATATAGCTAGTAGTACTCTACTCACCTGTAAATGAGCATGATGCATGCATGTGCAGCCCATTGTGTTCCGAAAGGTTTGTTTTGCTATCGTACCCACAATCACCATCACATTGCATACACACACTTGCACACACACACAGTCATCATTAATGCATAATTCTGGATACATACATACACAGGGTCCCTCTACTATTATAATACACACAACAAAGTGTGCACAGATTACACTACATTTTACTATACAGGTAGTGATGGTAGTAAATAAGTAGGCACAATAACTTTGTAATTTTATATAGTTAACCATATCAGGCGAGGCATGCAGGTATTTTTCGTAGAGCGTCTAATGCTATGCAGCTGTGCCGGCTTGACAACTTGCTTAGCATAGCACGCAGACTTTTACACAGAGAGAAAGACAGATAGACAGCAGATTGATACACACAGCATCAGTTCGATATATATATGTAATCATCATTTCCATAAATATAAACCAATGTTTCTTTCTTTCTTTCTTTGGCTCCCTCCCTCTATACACCAAAAGTAAACTGTAATGTGAAAATACACACTGGGGCTGGTTGCTTCATGTGAGAATTCATTCACATCAATACTGTGTGTGCAGTGTGCGAGGTGAGAACGTTTTCTGTTAAAATAGTGAACATGGTGTCCTGTATGTATGTTGGATCTGGTGAGTGTTCTTGAGAAAATAAGCTAAATGGAGCACAGGATGACACAGAGGGCTTTTAGATCTTTTAAATAATAAAACACCCCTGAAAAGTACATTACACACATGTACAGACCATATAGCAACAGATGCATGTGTGTATATACAGACAGACAGACACAATGGTGGTATTAGCAGGAGACGAAATATCAAATATCTTGCTTATTTGTATATCTGGCCCGTAGTAGTCGCGAGTAGTATGAACACATGTAGTGGTAGTAAATATGTAGGGTTCTCATCGTAAATGAGATTTGACTTGACTTGGCCAAAGGCGACTCACGTCTCATCCCTTTAAGGCTCATCTTACTTATGATCCTTTTCTTTGGCTTCTTACAAGTCTCATCACATCTCCCTTCAATCTTCACTGTATCCGATAAGGAATTTCTTTCCCTTTCATACAAAGAAATTCCTGCACGGATATTCAATACATAAACTAAGTACATACAAACACACACATACGCTACGTAAATACGTGCAATCATCGTCCTACTAGCTTGTAGAGTTACGACCGCTTCGTTTACAACTCGAAAATTATTCTTTATTGTAGAACCGATTCAAAATGTTAAGATGATGAATCAAATTCAAATGTAATATCTTTTTCGAGAAATATTCTATTGGACTATACTGTTCGAAGTACTTTAAATTAAGTCGAATCAAAGGATTTAGGGCTAGCACAAATTGTGTAAGAAAGACAAAAAAAATTATGATATTTGAAACTATGATTATTAATCGTCAGATAACGCTGGTATTCGCTTCACACCAACAATGTACACATGATCCAGCAAATTCTTGAATAAATACTACAACCTATATTTTCCATATCTGAAAGTACTATAAATTCTCAAGTCCATTAATGAAAGAGAAGGTAACGGAGAGAGAAGGATAATAGAATTTGGGAGGTGGTGGATACGGCAGGTACATTGAATAACACAGAAGGAATCCATTGTGAATAGAGAGAATTTCAGGTCCACAGCACACCAGTACACAAAACTATTAGATAGCCCAGCTATTATAATACAGGTAAGTAATATCCATACTTTACAACCACCACTACTTCTGCCTTCCTCACATGATAATATGTAGGTAAGCAGGAGCAGAGCAGACGACGGCTTTTCCTTTCCACTTGATTTGATTCAGTCCGAAGAAGAAGAACCTTGAAAGGTTGCGTTCTTGCTTCTGAGCTACTTGACGAAAGTCGCGGACGACCCGTCCCACTATTTTCTTGACAATACAATCCACAGAGTTCTCCGGAGGAGGAGGAGAAATGTTTTTGAGTAGAGCTGACTTGTCTTGACTTGAGTTACCTAACTTGACTTACAAGATAATAATACGTAGTTTTTACTATTGCTGCAGCGAACAACCGTAACCCTCTTTCCATCAGTGTATTATATCATATGTAGGTACAACCACCGAACACAATCACACTTGAAAAATAAAATTGTCCATACAATTAGGTTTCTACTGTGTTTTTTGTGTGTATCTGCAGTTCATTTTATTTTATGTTAAGGATACGAGTACAATGGACCGTCTTCTCCACAAAAGATCCCATCACATCGCACCACAGCAGAGAGAAAAGGACCACAAGCACCATATAATAGAGAAAAGAGCAAAATGTTCGCTCTCCATCTCTCTGTCTCTCTCTCTCGCTAAGAGTCATGAAGCATCTCCAATCTACACATGATCTACAATATAGACCTTCGATAGAGGCAATGGAAAGATCCCAAAATGTGGTCTTATGTATTTATATAGCTAGAATGCATTAGGAAATTGTAGCAATCCTTTTATTTCACAGTTTACCAAATACAAAAGAGTGAACCTATAGATAGATAGTACACACGTAGGACAAACTACTTTATTTCCCTAACAAGAAAGAGCAGCACTGATTTCTCACCTTATATAATATATTGGGAACAGCCATTAGAATCGTATTAGGAAAAAGACGATGCCCACATTGTATTACGTCCCTACCTACCTACCTACCTAATCATTTAGCCTGTGCACAGGAGAATTACTTTGTGCACCTGACTTGGAGATGATTTGACTTGCAGGTTCTTCTTACGTCCTTCTCTCCACGATTTATTTTTTGCTTTGGCTCTTTTCGATTGGATCTTATCCCTTTTAACTGAACTGACTGTTGTTACCACATCATGAGTGCTATCGTATTATCTAGAGTAAAAATAGTATTCATAAAACATCTGATCAAAGCAAGCAAACCCTACTTACCCCACTCTTCTCTTCTTGATCTCGTTCGAAGTTTAAATCTAGTAGATCGCATTCAAATGCAAAACCACAGCGATTTGTTGTTGTCCTGAGTTATATTATGTAACTATAGGATAGGAGCCTCCATAAAAACAAATTTACTTTCACTACACTTAAATAGGAAGTCATTAATCGATTCATACAGTTAACACGTAATTTGGAGTAGAAGAAAAACGAGCACGAAGCAGTCCTCGGGAGTAGCGACCTTTCTCCGAAAATAGAATTCTAGGAATAAATGGTATTATCCGACTGGTCTTTTTGTCAGAAATAATAAAGGACGATGAACACAAAGATAGGAAACTATAGGTTTCAAATTAAATTGTCAATTTGAAGTGAACATTTTAATGAACGACTATTTCTAATAATATAGTCGAATTATTATGATTCACTGGTTTTTGTACAATTAATTCTTTTATTCCTCTGCAAATGTACCAATCTTCACACACTAACATCAACTTTTCATTCGTTCATATTTTGATTCGTTCAATTCTGAGCAAAAAGCATCAGTACTTCGTTATCTTACCAAAAAGGACATCAAAACTGTATCTACTTAATATTATTATTTAGTGTACGCAGTACATTAGCATGCCCACACGAAGATAAAAACAGACTGAATATGTGGACAAGGCGGTTAGAGTACGTATTGCATTTAGTAAATAGTAAAATACTGTAAGCCCAAGTACTCAGAATCATTTACAATTAGAATAATACACAACAGAAGAAACCAAAAGGATAGCATAACAGCACCGAGCATACAAAACAGGAAAAAACTTATTGTAATTTTAAGCTGGCATGTCATGTTGTAGTCGTAGTAGTGGAGTAGTGGTTGTTATGTGTTGCGTTACACTATGCATGTTTTGTTACACCGAGGTATGCTATGCACTGCAACACAATGCAATTCAATCCTTTTAAATGACATGCATAAAATGGGATGAGAGTTACAGAGTTACAGAGGGAAAACATTGTAAATCAGATGGAGAGAGAGAGAAGGAAGAAGAATTAGAAGAGAGAAGTTGAAAGCACTGTAGTACTACTACATAGTAGATATAGATATATACGCATTCAGTTTTTTACATAGCAAGCTTATTAGGCATGCTACATCACATCAAGCCAGTCCAATCCAAGCGAATATAAACACAACACAGGGAATGTACAAGGCTCTGGTCTATTGTTATGATGTAGATGAGTAGATTAAAGAGATGGGACTCAATTCAATTCAGTCAGTCGAGTATTACGTACGTACACTGCTCCACTATGTAATAATAAGTCCTAAGTACGTACGTACGTGTATAACTAATCGTACCAAGGGTATTATGAATTCTATTTGTCTTTACTATACGTACTTAGAGTTACATAGAAAAATACTCACACATACTGTAGTTGATATATCCGCTCTGTGTTTCTCACTCGTATTATCCGAGAGCAGAGCAGACCAGACCAGACCACAGACCAGAGAGAAGACGTGAATTTTAGTGTAAAGTAATCATGCATATTACCATTCCAGCATTAGACACGCAATCATGGCACTCATTCTAATAATCCTAATAAATAGAAGGCAGGGGCTACATGTAGACAAGTGCATTCTAATAGTAATGTGTGTCTGTACTACATTTATTTTGTCATATGTAGAGGGATGACTGCTGCTGATAAGGGATTTCGTAGTAATAAATAAGGACTGGAGCTCTATAATAGAAGTGGATTACAATTACTATTGTACTCGTGGTACAGACTGACTACTGATAATAGTACTTGCAGCAGCAGCAGCACACATAATAATGCAATATTGTGGATTGGACGTGAAACTAATCCTATGCAAAACATGCAGTCAACGGACCGTGCCATCAAAACACCACTCTAGACACTATTCTGCTGTGCATAGCACATGATGTAAGCACATTGTTCTTTAGGTCCCACAGCAAAACATAAAAACGACACAGCACAGATAACATACACACAGAGAGCGGCATTCAAGATACTGTTGGTGTACTATGCAGATTTTTCCTTAAATTAGCAAGCAAATTAGCAGATGTGAAGATAGTAATAGACGGCAGCGTGGAAAAATCCTTTTGTCTACATAGAAATTAGCCAGCCACAGGAAAATCAGCAGTTAAGATTCCAAGGTAGATAAATATATATGCATGTGTTGTTTTGAAAAAGTGAGGAGAAAAATTGGCGAAGAGCAAGCAAAATTTCTTTTCAGCCTCTTATTCTCTTTATTTCGGCATCTTGTGAGGATTTTTCCTCTTCGTGCTGTTTTTTTTTCATTCTCTCTTTTGCTCGTTCGCTCTAAAATGTGTGGCGGTGGAGTAGCATACGCATTGTTATAGTGAGTAAGAGTAATTTAGTTAAGGCTCTTCTTTTTCTTCCTCTTATCTTTAATGTTGTTCAGTAGTGGTAGTAAAAGTGAGGTCGGAGGCGACTTTTACGCACACACACAACAGCCACCATAAGTTATAAAAAGTATTCGCTATCATCCATCCTGCACACAGTCAACTACACAACTAAACCGAGCATATAAGTAAGTATAGAGAATTGCAAGTAATTTTGCAATATTATAACAACAATTATCACAAGCCCTGTTATTATTCGTGGCTTAAACTAGTGTAGCACTTGGAATACGTTGTGTCATTAAAAAGCAAGAGTGTTCTTCAACAACAGTACTACTATAATACTGCACTGCACATTCTTCTTTAGCCAGTTACGATGCATGCCACATAACTAAAAGTAAGAAAGCCAACCAACATTTATCTATCTACATGGCTAAAGTTTTCTCTGTTGTCTTGTCTTGACGCAAACTGAAATCTCCAACAATAAATTCCAAACTCTTGCTGTGCTGAAAGGGAGATAGTGTATTCAAGTCAAATCAAACAAAAGGAAGGCAGAAGCAGCAGAGGAAGAGAGGGAACGTAAAAAGCAGAAGCTACACTATATGCCAAACCCGAAGAAGTCAACTACAAAAACATGCTTCTCTTCTTATCTCTCTCTCTCTCTCAATGTCTGTGCTCAACCCTCTCTTTGTAATTTAGCGTTAACGTGGCATGGCACTCACATAATAATTAGTACATCACTACCACTAAGCAAGTAAGTACAGTAGACGGCAGTGAGTGAGTGAGAGAGAGAAGCAAGCAGTGTGCACAGGACAACAACATACAAGACACATAAGTATAACAACAGCAATACAGTTCAGTAATAGCACTCACCATTTAAATTCGTCCCTCGTAGAATTCCTAACTGAAAAGATTTATTATCTACTGATTTATTTATTTATTCACTACATTCATATGCATATTTAAACACTTTTTTCCCGAGGTGTTGCATACAAATGCATCGTAGTAAAGACACACTAGATGCACTAATACACACAATGTGCACACGTTCCCCGTCTTCTTTCCTGCTGAATACGATGTGCTGTGAATTATACACACACACATTCACACATGCAGAGAAATTACTTGAATGCGGTTCTTATCACTACGACTGTGCTGGGTGGAATGAGTAAATATTTTGCAATTACTGCGACAAAGATTGAAACATTGGCTGAATTCAATTAAAACGTCTCTAATTTATTGCCACGAAGATCCTAGTTGAAAATATGTTCTCTTAGGTAAGTGACAGACAGACAGGCGCGCGGGAGGGGGAACAATCCTCAAATGTTTACCCAATGAACCTGTATAATATGCAGTAGTAAATACTACAAGGTGTATAATCATTCGCAGAGGAGGCTTTACATTTTTTTTCAACAATAACTTAACTTTAAAAATGTCAAATGAATGCGATTAAAGAAGAATTGCTTGTTGGGGATTTTGGGTCAACAAAGCAAACGTTTAGCTTAAATCCTGCCCTTCAACTATGCACACAGTCGTCAAATTGTTCTCCCTATTACATAGAATGTATTCATATTAGAATCGTAGGAATGCAGCATGTGTACTTATGTGTATTATACACATCATTTATTTACGTACCAATAGAGAAATATACATTTCCTTGCACGGACGAGCTAGAGAGAGAGAGAACCCATGGAGTTTGTTGTTTGCATCACGATGACGATCATCAACTTCTCTTTTTCTTTTCAATTACATTCCTGAGAGTATCCTACGGATTTTCCAATCCAACCAATCCAAATGAAAGAAAGACATTTTTTAAATTTTAAATTCCTCCTCTTTGTAATTTGCTAACATTGAAGAGCTCTCGAGCATAGTCTCTGAGTATGTAAAACAGCAATTGAAAAATCAAAAGGCACGGTTCTCTGTCTATTATAAACTACTCCCGACACAAACCAACAACATAGCTTTTCTATATGTCAGTGCTGGTCTGCTCATAAACTCCCGATCAATTCAATTCATTTCAATTGGCTATCAAGGAACGAACAGAGCCGAGCAACGAATCAAAAACTGATATACCTATAAACGGCTACCATGATTGTGATACGCAGTTCTTTTTACCAAAGACCACCGATAAAAAATCTCTCAATCATTATTCCACATATACTATCAGCGTATATCCCCACCACTATCACCAGTACATTCAAAATACTACATCGATAATGATGATGATGATGCTATCCGAATTGTATGGGCACTATTACGTGTATATACATTGTTTAGTTGCTTAGTAGTAGTAGTAGTAGTACGGAGAGCGTAAAGTAATTGTTATGTGGTTTGGTTTTCTGGCCTAGTCTTCAATTGACTTGACTATCGTCTGGCATCGCATCCTCTGTGCTATGCAATAATGTTGCATGAATATGAAGAGCAGCAGATGAGCTATGAAAACCACACTCTACTACATATTATGTACTATGTAGTAGCTACTAGCTATTACTTCTGTATATACAAAATACATACAAATCCATTACGAACGTACGTAACAGCATTGAAGAGAGGCTCATTTAGAAAAGTGCCTGCTGTCTATAGAGTGGAACACAGTGTTTGTGGCGCAGATAAAAGTCAAAGTAAAGGAATTGCCGGTGAAGATAAAGGAACTGACAATGACTGCAGCTTACTCACTCACTCACTCACTCACTCAGTAAATCTAGAGATAGAGACAGAAGGAGAGAGAGAGAGCCTCAACTCAGCTCCCAATCAAAAAATCTATAAGGAGACTCATAGCCAGCAGCATCCGATTCAGAAGCAGAAAAGTGTCGAGCAATAATGATTATGCATCTGCATTGCACCTACCTCCATTCCACCATCAAAATCAACATCACTCACTTACTCTTTCATCCAATCTCCTCCATACACACACACACACACACGCACATAAGAAACATTCACATCACGTAGCCACCACACAATTGAGCATTCGAATGGAATGTGTACATCAAATCACATCAAGTCACTCTTTACCATAATATACTAACAGTAAGTAAGAAGCTGCCCACTCCACTCAGTAGTTACATTAAATCAAGTCTCTCTCTCTCTCACTCTCTCTCTCTTAAAAACAGTCTACCAGTCAAATCTGTTTATAGAAACTTTACAATGGCCAATACTTACGAGCAAGCTTCTCTTCTGGCGCTATGCTCACAACATTACATGGCCTTTCTTTATGACTGCTATTACTTTGCCTCCTGAGAAACATTATCAACTCGAGAAACTCAATTGAATTGTTCGGGTAATGATAGTGAGTGAGGGATTGGAGTGGAGTAGTTAGGATTTAGTAGTAGCAGAGCAGCACAGGTGGTAAGTCAAACTCTAGGCAAATCACTCTATAATTTCAAATGAATACCTTAGCACTTATTTTCTTCTTTTTCTTCTTATACCCCCACGTATGTTAATTTAAACATGTGCACACTCTATAATATGCATTACATAGGTAAGTAGATACTCATACAGTTAAATTCATCGGTGTTGAATTGCATGGCTCGAGGTGGACGAATGTGGGTAATTCTACCCATCTGAGTTTATTCTAGTGGCAGCTAGTTAAATTAAATTGAATTGACTGAAGAGAACAGTAGTAAGTAAAGAAGAAATGCCGTTGGCCATCTCCTTCAAAAGCACTGACAGATCTTCCAACACCGGACACAGAGAAGGCAGACCATCAGCGCTCGTAAATTATTTACAGAATGCCGGTAGTCTAAACAGACTCGTAATTTAAATGAATATAAAAACATTAAGGACTAAATGCGAATGCAATGCCCAATGGGGGATAGCGTGGCCGACGTACGGCCCATACTACTTTCAATGTAGTATGCACTTATGTATGTGCAGTTATTTTGTGTGAGTTCACGAACACTGAAAAGATCATTAAGTGTTTCTGTGTAGCACTGTGGACAGTGGAAGTTTACGAAGGTTAGCATTAAAAAACGATTTTTGTTTCCATTACTTTTGCAGCCTAATATGTGGTTATGGTTATTGTTATTGTCCCTTGTATCCCATCCTGGATTTGTTCTCTATTGCTTTAACTATCTCGTAAATGGGAAGAGCGAGAGCGAGAGACGGTGAAGGTTGTTTCTTCTTTGTGTAATGCACTTACGTTTACTACACACGTAATACATGCACGTAGTAGTATCTTGTAGTAGTAGTAGTAGTAGTAGTAATAATCGTATCATATAGTGGTTCAAAGAGCTTGTGCTCTCTGCTGTTATGTATTTGGTTGCGTGTGTCTAATTAAATTGTCTCATTATGACTCTGTAGATGTGCATTTTGCAGTTCTACAGACGGTTAATTATTTTTCTCTACTGTACAGCCAACCACCTCCTGCAGTTTAATTGTGTAAACTTTTTTCCCTCTAAATTACCATCATAATTATTTACTTTAATTTCATAGTACTGGATTTTGCTTGTGCTCCTTCACGCAGCATTGAAAAATTCTTACACCATCCCAAGGAGCATACTAACTAATGGATTGGCATTGTTGTCGTTCTAACAGCGTCGTTTAAAGACACAAAGAGACGACTTCCTAAAACTGACATTTCTGAAAATTGCTATTACATTACGCATATGTCCAGAGGCTAGTGTTATCGTTAAGAAGTCTGTAGCTATGGTAGAATAAGTAGGAATTGCAATTCTATAAAAACCACATACCAACATGACAGAAAAATATCAAAGGAGAGTCATTAGTTATTTTGCGGGTCAGGTCGCTCACAGACTTCAGACAAAACAGTGCGACACATTTATGTACCAATAGAAGATGAAATGAAGTCTCTCTCTTTCTTCCACAGTCCATTACGTACTTGACACTCTTTAGGAAGCAAGTGAGAAATTTTAAAGAGCGAGAGAGAGAGGAAAATAAAAGACAGAGAATACTGTAGGAGGACGCGACAGCAGCTGAAAGAACCTGTACTTATTTTACAATGGAATCATCACAGTCTGAGTATCTGCCCACACAAAAGAAAACAATGGATGTGAAAAGAAACAGTAACACTGGAGCTCTACTAGCAACTCTGTGATGGAATAGTAGAGACAGGTTCCCCTCCAAAACTTACTATTATTACTATTACTACTTCCACTATTGTAACTATTGTACGTTATGTAGCTTGTAGCTGCAGAGTCTGAAGATGACTGACTGCCTATTATTATTTCTTGTGTTCGGGAGAGCGGCTTGGGCAAAACAGAAAAACAACAAGACCGAGTGCAGCGGAGAAGAGAACCATTCTTTCGACTATCTCACCCAATTCCTTGGAAAATTCTCAATAGAATAAAATCGCTATCCATCACGTTGGATACATTATTGCCATTGCTGTTCGGACAGAAACGAGCAGAGTGAGAGAAGAGAGAGAAAAAGAAAGAGAATGGGAACTCCCATTCTCACTCATCAGAGTTTTGTTTTGGTGGCGGTGCAGGGGGAACCAGTGGGAATATCTGCACAGACTACTACAATTCAAGTCATCATCATCTTGTAAGGGGCAGGTCAATACAACCCCAGCCTCTTATCTGAAATATAGTAGTAACGCAATAATAATACTTGTAAATACTTAGTGTATACAAAGGAAGGTAGTATACTTATAGTACGTCCTACTACTACAGAAGGTATATGAAATAAGAATTTCCTATATGCAGTAAATACAAGTGAGAGAGAAATATGAGAAGCATCCGAAAAAGAGGAAACCTCTTCTTTCTTCACTGTAGTTTATGTGTTTAAGACGTTCCTCGTCTCGTACAAGCGGTTCTGTTAGTCTCATTCTTTTTGTGACCATTGCATCAGCATCCCTTCGAATGAAAACAGTAGAGAACATCATGACCATTAGGCGAAAGTGAGAGAGAGAAGTCTGCTGGTCCTCTGCTGCACACAGTCCTCTCTCTACCCGGCTCACTTACATTCTCTCACAGACAAAACATTCACAAGGAACCCTATGGAGAGTGGCTCCAGAAGAAGGGAACACTGTGTCCTTTCATCTTACTTGTGTCTGTACACTCGGTTCCCCTTATCTTATAGTAAAGCCTTAAGCTGCTCATCCATGTGCTCACAACAACACACTCGTTAAATCATAACAAACATTTCCAAATTATTTTAATGTACAATGTCCGGAACGATTTTCCTGCTGGAACGACTGGAAATTAAATTATAATCGCAGATTAGGATGAGCAAAAAATTACAATTACAGATGCAAATTGGTGCAATTTCCTGTGCAAACTTCGCAGGGTGTCCACAAACCGTGCAAATTATGGCCCTTAAGATGAAATGGCAAGAATAGTTAGTGACACGGCCAGATATTCCCCGCCAGGTCGGTCGTTCTCATTTACCAATTTACACTGCACTGCTCTCTTTACAAACATAGACTGAAGTGCTCACAGAATCTTCCCTACCAACCACCACTACCACGATGACTACTATTACATATATACAAGCATACAATGTATCTTTAAGAGTAATACGACACTATATATCTGTGCACTAGGACTACCTTACAGATCAAATGAGAACCAGTCCCATCCTCCTACAACGACAAGACACGACAAGTACCTACACATTACTCAAGTGAAATGAAGGAGACCCTTCAAAGGAAATATGTTAGAACACAAGATCCTATGTACAGGGGGCTACGGGACACGAAAGACATTTTATGAACTACCTTATTACAACAAAGGGTCAGGTCGTAGTAGTACTTGTATATAGCATTTAGACAGTGGAATTTTCTTTTCCTCAATAAGAAGGATCTCACTTACTTCCTAGCGTAGAGTCATGGTTGCAGGGACATGCCTCTCTCCAAGAACCACTATTCACTCTCTGATAAGTGAAAAAGACCACATGCTCTTCGACCCTTCAAGTACGTTTGCTGAGCTTTAAGTAGCTTCTACGATTTACTACTATTGCTTATAGATAGATAATATATGCCTTATCTACTGCAGAAGGAACTATACTGGATCGTATATCTGAACCTCAACGTACTACTACTCTATACAGTATGAATATGATCTCGAGAAATGAACCTTGCTTCCCTTTTACGACTTGGCAAAAGCAACTCAACTGAACCACGAAAGACACTGTGTGGATTCGAACACAAAGCGTTAACTGACTGCCCCGGTAGTAAATATATCTATTGATGAAGTGTAGTAATAGTATACACAGAGTGCATTGTGTGATACAGTGAGTAAAAAGGTCAACGCTCAACACTTGGCATTTGTGTACTATTTACTACAACTATACTATTACTACTACTCATTTTACTTTACGTACTGTAGCAATTAGCTACACTGAGTTCCTGACTTCACTTGTCTCCTATCCTCCCTCTCTTTCTCTCCAGTCAGCTTCTGCTATTATGCTTTTGGAAGTAATTTGTGTTTACACTCTCTTCACTGGTAGTAAAGTAGTTATTGTTAGCAGTCTACTCATTTTACACATTTCCCATGTATTATTCTACGTATAACAAGCACTAGTCTTCACCTAGAGCCACTCTCTCGTCACAATTGCATGACTGCTTTTGCTGTATATACATAATCTAGGCCAAAACTTGAAAATAGAATTTGGAGACTGTGGCTTATAAACTTAAAGCCATCACCACAAGTGTTGTATTATTGAAATAATATACTTCGAATGCATCTACAGTACATTGCACAATGTACATGTGCCAGTCAGATTTAATGTCTGGGAGCTCTCTGCTGAAGAAATACCTAACAACAAGTAGTTTCTTTCATAGTCTCCAACGTTCTGTTGTTAACTACTCTTTCTCCCTGACTAGCTTTGCAAGTACTCAGGACCTTTAGATTTGTATACCATAAGTTAATACTCAAAGTTGATCTGAAGCTAATGGTTTTCACAGCGCAGCAGTCTAATACCTCGGCAAACACACACACACACACACACAAGTGCACTAATGACACAAAGTCCTTTGGACGTTTCAAGGTCTATTCTCTTGTGCGACTTGTGATCTTTGGTGAGCTTTGTTGGGGAGAACTAGAGAAGTTCTGGAAAGCGGAGAACGTTGAGCTAGGCCACAGAGAGTCGTGATGGTGGGATGAAAAGCATAACAAACATGAAATTGCTAACATATGCTTCTTAGTCTGACAGATTTCACCTTTGCCTTTGGAAAAGCCATCTAAACAATTTGTATATTATCGTACTAATCTCCCTCCACGATAAACTTCCAAAGTCGAGGATATTACTTTGTGTGGCCAAAGTCAAGCCAAGTCATCCATAGTATTTCTGCATATATGTATTTTCAAAGACATTGCCATAATAATCATATCCACCTCTGATCTTCAAAAGTTCATCCTACAGCCAATTTTCATCCATCCATCCATCTTTGTGAGATGGGCAAGTAAAATTTTCACCTTTAGTGCTCGCAACGTATTCTTCGAAGAGGTAACGACGTAACGTGAGCAAACATGCTTCACTAGGCTAACCTGACCTGTCAACCGACATCAATCTCAATAATAGTCTTTGCCATATTCTTATAGTAACCCCTTGTATGTATAGAGTAAATCTAAAATTCCATCATGCAAGCAATGTCTGAGAGAAAACCCTGGAGTACACACGGCATACAGTTACGTGTGTTTGTATGTATAACAGGCAGAAGGAAGCTAAATCACAATATACACAGAAAAGTCCATCGATTTTCAATTACACATCTTTTTACATTACGGTTTGAGGAAGAGAATTCGTTGGATGTGAGTCTGTGAGAGAGTAGTAGGTACTTTCTGTTGGATACTACACGGACCTGGCCTGACTCAACCAGACCGGACTAACTAATTGTAGCTACGAGCGAAGACATTACGTCGAGAAACGTAAACTGAAGGCAATAGGCAGCAGAAGAACAACAATAATACGATATTACACACCAGTACTACGTATACTACGTAGTAGTAATCACGATAGTAGTAAAGGTTTCCTGACCTAGCACTACAACATAATAATAATATACGATCATGTTTCAAATGCCTTTAACATTTAACCCAACCTAAACATCAACAGACACAACACACACACACACTACGAGTAGTGTTCTCTGTTAAGCCAAACGTTGTGTACAGGGAAATCGTAAGCTCGTCTAGTCCACTATAATAGGGAAAGGTTCACTCGGTACTGACAGCGCAGAATGAGTATTCTAACTAATAGTCTTCACACAGAGAGTAGTAGGAGACATACCCAATACTACTATTACCATCACTACCACCACCACCACACTAAATTATAATAGACCGGCTTTATATCGATAGGATCTCAGTTCATCGGTGAAACTGCAAAACTCACAAACAACGGAGGAAATCTCTTCTTCTTGCTGCCAGTACATGTTTAATACACGCGACGCGGCTCTACTCAGCTCTCAGCCAGACAAGACAGTTCACTTTACGAGAGTCAAGGCAGCCCCTTCTTGCCCTTATAATAATAGTATAGACTTACTATACGCAAACTACTTGAATGCACTGACTTGGTTTCCTTTGGTTTTGTTCTGGCTCCACCACCACAAAGTCGACAAGATTTATTGATGAAGTAAAGACAGAGAGAGAGAGAGGCAAATCAACAATGAAGAAGAAGACAGCCAAGAGAATAGTTTGGAAACTTAAGTAAAGCAAACTAGAACAAAACTAACAATAACTAAGTGCCTTATCAGAGTAAAGGAAACGAACTTTTCTCTGTGGACATCATTGTCATGTACTTACTAATCTGTATGAATGCATTTCGTATAGAATGCATTTATATTACTCTACGAGCCACATAAAACTACTACGTTGTATTAGTAGACGAAAAATATCCTTTCGCCATCTCAGTTCAGTGGAGGTCATTTTCAATACCATGACGAGCAAATGTCTGCTACTACATACTATATACTTATAGGTATATTCTATTTTCCTTGCTCACTACGCTACACTACAATCAAACAGCATAGAGAATGTGTATACACAAGCAATGTCGCTGCTGTATGATCAAATGGAGTGAAAACGGGCCTTTCACTCGTACCTTTGAGTAAGAGTACACCGAACCGCATGAGTAGGAAGCAGGAGGAGGCAGAAAAGAGGTAATCCGAGATTAAATTGAAGCAGCAACAGTAAAGAGATTTGATTACTCATCATTAAAGAATAAATATGGGCGGCAGTGGTATTACGTATTCTTATAACTACAAGGCAAAAGAGCATATAGCATTTCACATCTCTGCTTCTCTATTGAATTGCTTGGAGCCTTACGACGAAGGCGACGGCAACGACGTTCAATTCGCTTAAAGTCACGTCAGTGCATGCTTTTTTCTAGTATACAAACAAAAAATACAACAGCAGGGCTAAACCTGTAAATTGAAGTTGCTTTGAGAGTCAAAGTCAAGTCTGAAGACTTGAAGACGAACGAATCGATAGCTGCGAGAGGTGGGCAGTAGAAAAGACACTGTGTACACATTTGTAATTCTAACGCTATAATACGTACGAACGAGTAAGTTTAAGTAGATGATGAGATGAAGAAGAATGTTTTCGTTCATCTACATATGGACTAAATGTAATAAACGGAAAACGCTCCACCAACACACCACTACACTATATAATATAATGTAATGTACAATAAGTGAGTCGAGAGAGTCCTGCTATCTAATTCCCTCATCCTGTTGTGTTCTTTGACTTTGAGTTGACTTACTACTATCGTGTGGCGTGTGTAAGAGTAATAAGCTGTTGCATTCCGCCCATTGTACTCCGTTGCATTGCATTCAGTGTCCATTGTACCGTATAGTAGTAGTACGTCTTCTTTCTCTCTCTCTCTACTTATCTGTGCATACTACTACTAGTGTATAGGAAAGTGAATTGAATTAATGCGATGCTCTCGAATGACATTCATGAGAAGCAGCCGGCTCTGTGATAATATATTTGTTGAATTGATGCTTAGCCAAGTCAAGCCAAGGAAAATCCAATCCAGTCATCATATAATAGTAATAGTGTAAAAGGCGAGGCGATTCAAGTGGAGAGAGAGACTGACTGACTCTGTTTGTGAAGAATGAAAAGTCCGGGATGTTACGAGTAAAGTGATAGAAATGTAGAGTGAGGATTTGATTTCATGTCATGAATAGAGAAACAAGTTGAATTGAATGAGAGAGGTCGGCGAACTCGTTTTTAAGAATTGACTCACTATTAGTAATGCTGCTTCATCGCTGTACTGACTGGCCTCAGCACTGGACGACTCTTTTTTTCATATTACTACGTACTATACAACACGTTACATGGAGAGATTGCCTAGCAGGATAACCCAACTCAGAAATAATGATAAGGTCGATATGAGTCCTTGAGACATTCCTTTCTGTTCGGTCACTATACACGTTTGTATACTCCGTACTCTGTTGTTCTGTATGACTTTGACTATGTACATCACTACGTAGTCTACTCTACATACAATATAAGCGTACTGTTTCGTCTGTTGTCGAGTAATGGACTAATCTTCCACCACTTTACTACGGACACTAACTAAACAATGCAGAACACTAGAGGTGTGCTAGTATTCAGTTTGAATTCTTACTTAGTTTTACGCTGTAGATCGTTGAATGCATACGTAGTAAATGAGTTTAGTGCATAGCGCAGTGCTTGCACTTCAAAAGAAGAATAAATCTGTAGTACCTACTGGATGGAAGGGCGACAGAACATTTAAACTACGTTGCATTTAACCTTCCCCTGCGTCGGTCTTTTGTCTGGAGTGCAAACGCGCACTTCTCCCATCATGTAAATGAAGGCGGGGGTCCGAATGCGTGTCAATGAGCAAGAAATTTAGAGAATGTGTCTGCAGAGTGTTAAGAAAGTCTGTAAAAGAATTTTCAGTTACTTATCATACACAATTTATCCTAAATCTAGTTAATTCCAATATTAGAAATTCAATTTTATAAGACGTTAACGATCGCAATCAGCTAAGTGCGTGTGTAGAAAATATTTTATATCGTAGTAACTTTTGTAATAATAAAATAGAAGCAGAAATATACGTAGTTAGAAGGGAGAAGGTGAAATATCTTCTTCAAAGTGCACTGTAGAATATCATCAATGGTTGCTGTAAGAAGACAAGTACAGACAAGCACGTTTCTACGTATACCAACCTTAGGTGAAATTCATGTCATACCCTTTTCTGTTGATTCACGAATTTTCCTACTGTCCTGAGTGTTGTCACTCAAAAGTGTTCACATGAAAGGAGTCATTTCTCTCTTATCGCTGACCGTGTCACAATTGTGCTTGTTTACCTACCTACTGTTCTACTTTACATTAACTCTACTGCTGATGTGAAATGACTAAATGACTCATATATCAAATACGTTCCATGTGTAAAAATACTTAATTAAAAATAGCTATTTAATAGTATTTATTTTTATACTCCATTGGACTTTGGATATGGCTTTCTCACATGGCAGAGCTACACATTTACTTTTAACATAAATACAATCAGTACAATTAAATCACCTTGCATTTCACTGGTTATGCACTCTGTCTGATTTTGTCTGAGAGAGGCAATTTAGAAGGTAAATTTCACATGCATTCTTAATCTGTGCTGGAGTCTAACTACTTTTTCCTTCCATCGGATAAGATAGAATATCTCTCTAACATACCTATACTATACATGAATTTTAATGAGAAAGATGAGAGAGAAAAGATTTGCGATCTGAATCCCAGCACATGGAAGGAACAACATCAATGTGTTGCAAAGAAGGGAAGTCACATCAAACTCATGCAGTTTTAAGTAACTGAAAAGACAAAATCCAGGCTTGCTAACAAGCTACTCACTTCATAATAGCGTACAACCAGAATTGCAACGAGGGAATTTTACGGCTTCTTGCTTCTTCTTGCAAACATCGCTCAATCTCTCAAGTTAGGGCAAGTAGGCACGAATCTACATCGTGTAGTATCCACACGGAGTGTGAGGTGTGGGCAGTGAAGCTACAATTACAAATTAAAATCGCACTAATAAATACGCAGACAAAAAATACACATCCAATCTCTATTTTGTAGTTCTAATCAACTCATAACAAGGAAAATATGTAATAAAGTGAGCTCCCTCATAATGCCCAATGTGTAAATTCATAGTTCATATCTTCGTGCATAGGAATATTACTCACTCAGAAATAATGGTCCACTCTCATAGGTAGTACGTGTGCATACAGTACTTATTAATGTATCTTCCCGTGTATTACACACAATTACTGTACGAAGACAGACAGAGAGGGAGAGGCAAGAGTGAAAATTGACCAGAACAGATTCAAGCCACTTTAACCAGCTAATAACTATGTACTGGTATCATGTAAACGAAATGATAGTCCAGTAATGCGAACTACCATAAAGATAAATCGAATTACTAATTGTGAATTCGTAGTAGAGAGAAGAGTCGTGATGATAACACTTATTACAGGGAGTGGAGAGAGCAACCAGTCAGTCACTGTACCGTATTGTGTATAAAAATGGGCGAGAGAGACCAGTCATCAACTAACTACAAAAGAGGTAAGTACAAGTACAAGATTCAAGACAAGGTGCTGCTCACACACAACAATCACTATATACGTACATGTTTTCCACATCTTGCTGAAGACTGAATGACCAAAACAATTCATACGGTGCGATGTGTAATGGTTGTCGCCATGCATAAATAACATTAAATAAACGGATGCAATTTAGCATACTATAACATTATAATAAGCATATATTACTATATTATATGAATACACACAGTAAATAAACCAAAGCCTCATCTTCAAGTACATTAAAGACATCTGTTAGGTGTATTATTGAGAGAAACACTTCACTTGTCATTAATGTAACGTAAAATGCAAATGAATAAACCTAAGCAGAGATATGCACACAGATAGTACACACAAGACATGAAAAAGAGGGGCATATAGCGCGACGTGTGGGAGGAGAACTTGACACGATGACTAATAAATATAACACAATGGTTAAGGTACTTGCTAAAAAGTCTGTCCATTCTAATCGCTTGATGAACGTATATGTAGACATGGATAATTCTTTCTATGTATTACATTGCCCACTGAACTGCAGCACCACACTACGATCACTTCTTCTTCTTCTTTTACAACTTACGATATGACGACGCCTACCTTACGGATACGTTGTTAGTGTGTTGATGATCTTCATTGAATACGCCGTGTCTCTCTCTCCCATTCAATTGCTAAACGAAATCCAAACACGTTCTTCAGCTGTTCTTCTGTGCTCATGATGAGAATGTGAGTGAATAGTAGGATCTGTCGTTTTGCTATGCATGCACAAATGCACAGAACACGTAGACACTGTTCTTCTGTATGTAGGTATCCAGTTTGTGGCAGCAATCAGTTAAGGCGCCTCCATTCTACCACACTATACTACCGCACCATGAATCTAAGTCAGCGCTGTCTCTACCATTTGCAAATCTCTGTCTGTGTTGTGCCTCTCCTTGATCTTCAACTTTTATTGTTTTGTAGCCTAGTGCACAACACATTAGCCAATAGTCATTTTTCTTACTTTGTATCTGTATCTGTGTGTGTGTGTATACACAGAGACTACGTTATTGCTGTTCCTATGAGTGTATACAGATTAAATTATTCGTAAATCTACCCACACCACCTTTACTACACATTCGTAGTGCATCGAGTAAAAGGTACTAGTCGGTAGGCTTTACATATACTTACCAGATTACTTACAATGATGTGCACACACGGAGTACCTATGCAGAGTGGTTGCATGAATTGAAATGCACACACGAGAAACGATCATGAAATGCATCAACGACGAGAGAAGACTGTCCTGGCGCCAATTCTCCCTCCCATCATTTGTAAGTCTCACTTTATCATTGTTATTACTATTAAGTTTTCTTGTGTTTTGAATAATGACCACTAAGTTTCACTAGAATGAGAAATCCACTTTGGTCAAGTGCATATTATGCTCGTGAACTACTCTATAAAGGACGGGCTAGAAAAAAGCTAATCGCATTCAACGGGGTTTAATAATCTTCTCTGTATAATTGTACACGTTTATATTATATTCATTGTTGGCTGACAGCTTAAGATTGCTTCTCTACTCTATAGGTATAGGTAGGAATAGGTTTGCTTTATTGTTGGCTAAACTTCCCCTTATAACGTGTGTGCTTAATTCTAATGTCTCTTTGTTTGCTATTTGCAGACCTTGACAATAAGCTTGCGAAACCTTGACACAATGAGTTTTGCATCTACTTTAGTTGTAGTAAGTCTGGGATGTGATGGGATGATGTGAAGCTCGTTCCTCTACTTACAAATCAAACTCACGATCACAGCTCACCAGTCACCAAGGCAGGACAATCGTCTGCAGGCACTCACACAATTCCTTTAAGGGCATCCAGCGCCACCCATCTACCAATTATTCTAAATACGACAAGGGAAATAACTAGAGGCACACTTAATTGATGTTTTTTTTAGCAATACCTCCTGATTTGGTTAACGGTTTCAGTTTCCTCTGAACTTCTTGATTGACTAATTAAAACCTCTTCAAGGTGCTAGGATTTTATGATTTATTCCTACGCTGTACAAACAGGCTGGTAATTTTGTAAACAAACCATGTACAAATGTAAACGAACCGATAATGATTAACGAATTTCCTTGAAATGGAAATCTTACAAAATGATTACTACCCAAAGCTAAAAGATAGAGGAAGAGAGAAAGAGAGATTAAGTATTTTAAAATCATGGCTGGGATATATTCGTTGGGGTATAGCCAATTTGGTTTGCAATCCAAAAAATACCTAATCAAGCACCGAGTCCTTTGTATCTTGATTCTCTGCTAGTTTCATACACTGAGAGCTTTACGTGAATGAATTGATTAGGTGAAAACAGAAGCAGCTTACAATTTGAGAATCGACACCATTGCCCAAAAAATGCTGATTACAAGTATTTACACTTCAAAGATTAAGTGGTTTTCTTTGGTGTGAATTTGTGAATCTACATGATTAATACTTCACAATCAATCTTGACTTCACTTTGTGTACACCGAATAGTGAAGACGAGGACGCTAATCAAGTAAATACGATTTCATGAAGTCATATAAACGAATGTTTTGTTCATTTATATACCAACAAGTCCTGATATTTATCATAACCATACAAAGCTACAGGTGTACACGCATAAAATCTGTAGCCAGCCCTTGTAAGTGTCGTTAATGGAATGTATTGGTATTGCGATGTATGTTGTTTTGTGGCTCTCGACTTGAATTCATTTACACAGATTGGCGTCTGTCTGCCTGAGCACAGTGCCTTGCCTTAAATTCATAGAGAGATTCGTGTGTCCTGTCCTGTCCTGTCCTCCTCTCTCTTCGCTAGACGAGAGCACAACAGGTAACAACATTTTACTACCTTAGGCTCTATGAATGTTAAAGGTACATAATGAAATCTTATTTGGCGAAGAAAAAGCCGTATTCATAGTTTACTTGAACATTGCATGTAGCTTGCCTGTCTTAGCAACACTTAATGTCTCCCTCCAGCAAGCAATTTACGAATAAGGCTTCATTCTATATTTCACTTTCAATGCTTTAGCGTATGTTTAGTCTAGAGATTTTGGTAAACCTGACAAAGAGCGTTCCTACACACAGTGAGTCAGTGTACGTGATCGTAACATTGTCACCTTCTTGTGTGTAGCTAATGAACAGGGAACTGTTTCTCTCTTGTACTCCCGTCTTTATATTTAACGCTCCGTATAAGTCTGTAGTGTAGTATTTATAGGAAATGTTCGCAGTGTGCTTTACTTATATAATAATAATTTAATAGAATTTAAGTTGAATCGAAACAATGTGGAGAGCAAGCAGCAGGGAAAAGAGACACTCCCATAGCAGTAAGCCATTCAAGTGAAAAAATGACGACGACGAAACGTATCGTATATACGCAACAGCCGCCCACGACGAGAGTTACGCCTGATTGCATGATGTAGAAAAGAGAGAACATTGGATGAAGTTCGACAAGTGTGTAGTGTGAGTGAGACTAAAGATTGAAGATTACTATGTCACACAATAATACTGCTAACTGCCAATAGTTACATTCATGTACACGTATATATTTAGTAGATTTGATATGAGCCCCACCACCGCGTTCCTCACATTCCACACAGAGTAGTGTGAATAAAGGTGGATTGGATTAACTATCGTCGTCACCTTGTTACCACACGGTGGTAGGGCAGGCCCATATTCCTAATCAACGGAAAAAATACGAAATCATACACGAAAGGAAAAAAAAACATGACACCCGGCTGTAGGAGGAATCCGTATGCTATCAGAAAAATTCCTTGTTTTTCAAAGTGTGTACAAAATATCTCGGAAAAGGAATTACCAGTGGAAGTGAAGTAAATATTTTTTAGCTAATACATCCCTTTCATTAATCACCATTGCGTGGTGGTTGCTGTTTATAAGGGAACGTTATGTTAGGGAGGCGTACAGTAAAAAGGCAGTCTGTGACTTGCTGTTCCCGTTATCACGCTACAGGATTTTTTTTTCTGTTTTGTAAGAAGGGAGAATGGGATGAAGAGAAAGAGAGACATGAGAGAGTAGTAGGAATGGTTGGTGCGAGTAGACTCTGTGACACGCCAAAGAAAATCTAATCTCTCGTTCAGTCCTGCTGCTGGCTCTGCTGCTGCTGTTGGCCAGGATTAGAATGAGTGACTGACGGACTGGCACACTGGGAGATTTCCCTATGATTTTCTCCTGACAGCACGACAGAACTCGGAGCTCCTGCTTTCACCTCTCTCTCTCTCTCTCTCGGCCTCTCTCCCTTTAATGCACCTTCTACGCAGTCTTTCCGTGCACACGTTCGTGATCTCTTTTTGACTCCATGGGACGGAATACAATAAAGCCTGCAATCAAAACCAGTACAACTAATTTCGCTGACACGACAGTTTTCTATTAAGAAATGATGGCTGTTGTGTGTGTGTGTGTGTGTGAGGGAATTTCACAGATGGAATACGAAATTCGATTTTCACTCACTGTGCAGTACAGAAATATTTTCATGCATACTTTCTCGGCAGATTATTAGCAAATTTAAAACAAGTTCCCCCAATGACCGAATTCCTTATTTTATATTTAATATGTGCTATAAATATAACAATTTTGAAGTGTTTTCTGTTAAATAGAAATAGTAACGGATTTGCCACCACACCTTCGTAATAAAAGTAGAAGCACAGCATTTACACATTACACTAGTGAAAATATACCAGGTTGGTCACACATTAACCTCTGAAGTGCGGAACGAATATTCGTGTCTCGCCTCTCAAAATACATACTTTCAAATTTCAAATACATTTCTCTCATGTGGTGCATGTAGTAGCACATTGTGATGTAGTTTAAGAAAATTATGATGAAATCGATCAATGTCACATCTTATCTACAGTATTTCTGCTATATTATAACGATCGCTAATTTTATTCCATGGCGAATTGCAAAACACCAGGGGATGAAATAAATACAAAATGCCTGTGCATGTTCAGTCAGACCGTATTACTCTTTTATATTATTATTGCTGGGAAAGCAAAAGCCAGATGTACAAAGTTTCTACTATTATTGTTTTTGACGTAAGTAAATTAACTTCCAAGACAAAATGTTTTTGCAACAGCAGCAAAACATTACACATTTAATAGATTGTTACTTTTAGTGAGTGAATGCGGTATACGGGACGAGATCGTGAATGTGAAATAAAGAGAGAACAACAATACTAAATTGATAAAGATCACTACTACTTCTACTACAACCATTGCATTCAATTCAAGGTTACACTCTGTTCTGTCAGAGAGTCCCCACAGTCTCCACAGCTCTCAAAGAATATTCTGCTCTCTCAGTCACGTACAATTAAGAATGGATGATCCTCCAACACACTATAATATAATATAAGGAAAATCCATATAATTCTTTCAGAGTAGAGGAGAAAGCAGTGGAAATACTACAAATAGAGAGAATGGTTGCTTTCACTGGAGCCTTTCTACGTGCTTTTACCCAATGCTTATGTATTATACGCGGTAGGCCACACTCCCAAGGAACCACTACCGTAAACATTAAGATAGTATAGGTCCTCTATATAATAATACATGATTCGGTGGCCGTGCATATTAGGTATTGCCACAGTGTTACGCGGACGTGATCATCAGACGCTACGCTCTCGGAATAAAAATTATTTTATTTAAGCGATCCATTGTCGTCCATTTAAATATAGTATGAGAAAGGATGAGCCTGCTCTTCGTGTCTTCGTATGCATTTTGTTTATAAGGTGGTGGTGGTGGTGGGTCGGTGAAATCATTTTATTATTATTTCTTCTACGTGACAATGGAAATGTAATCTGTTTCGACTCTGTGGAGGGAAAAGTGAAATGAATTGTTGAAGAACATTTAGATAACATAAATGATTTCTCTGCATTAACGTATGAAATTTGACATGTTTTCGGCGAATGACAACCGACGTCACAATCCGCTTATGTATGAGCAGTAGCGGAATAAAGAGACCGTATAAATCCCAATGTCACAATTAGTATTAATATCATTCTGTAAGAAATGGAGAATAGATCTGACGTCAATTCTTCAGAATGGTATTGTTTCTCCATGCGCATCACAGTGAATGATGTCTACAACTTATTTTAGTATAAATTAGTTATTCGAACGTTTTCGAGTCGACACAGGTGACCTTCCCTATATATTTACTTAAAGTGTAGTCTCTTCAGTTTGGATGTTGATCTAATCCAATATTAAACTTTACAATAAGAAGAATGGACGGAATTAGAAGCGATTATTTGTATGAGTTGATACTTTTAGTGTAGAATTGCACAGAAAATTACAGTTTTGTTCGTAGACTTTCTCCGTGTACTTATAATGCAGGGTTCAGAATAAGTACGTGCACCCTACTAAAGAATTACTGTTAAATGATATACACCATCTTGCAGAGAATAATTTTTCGTCTGAATCGCCTCATCTAAAAATCATCGCATGAGCACATACAAAATACGCTGGAAAATAGCGATTTTTCAGTTTTTGGGTCACAATATTTTATCCTTCAAAATAAAAAAGTGATTTCAATTCAGGACTTAATGTTAGAATTCCACATTTAATAAACCCATAAAACGTCACTTTTTTGGGTTCACCATTCGAAATTGTCGATTTTCACAAATTCCACACAAAAGTGGGATCAAACTTGAGAGGGTGGACGGACATTGGAAGGACCCTGTGCAAACAACAATTTGTGCATTCCGTGTAGTAGGAAATTACATCTAAGTTAAGATCCCTCGTGTTCTTTTCTGTTCCAACAATAAAAATAATAATCGGTGTAATTGTACACGTGCAGATACGGTTACTAATATTAGAGAGTCAATTTTAATCTGCATACCGAATTTCCTTCAATAATGTGAATCACCTCCATCGTACATCCATTAAATTCGGTGTCCAACTTTCTAAAAAATCCTGTAGCCGTGCCAGCAGTATTGCCAAAAAAAATGTCCTATTCAGTCTTCTCCAAATCTACTGTGTACAATATAAGAAAATTCTACATCCTTCACAGATTGTGAAGGATGTAGAATATAATTTTCCATAAAATAATGATTGCTGGTTATACTGGTAAGTGCAAATGTTTCTTTCGGTACGAGCCTATCCAAAATTTTCCAAGCAAACTAGCCCCACTACATATGGTGGATTTTAGAAACAGAGCTCAAGTGAGTTTTGGAATTAGAAAGGAACACTAGCAGTAAGGAGAGTCTTCTGACCATTTCTGAGTATTATTGCTACTGATTCATGGATAATGCAACGCCAATTGATGTTGACAGAAAGTCGTGTAATACCGGTATACAATATTGTACACCGGTGTTCATCTTCCATTTTGCACAAATAAGCAGCAAAAAAGTTAAGCCAACGTAAATAGCTTATATCTTTGTTCGAACAATGTTTTTCAGCTTTCCTCCATTTTTTCAATTCAAAATCAAAGTTGACTTTTAACTCTGCCTCCTTCCAAATCTGTGTTATTAGTAAAATATAATTCAATTTTAAAGTTACAGAGTTTGAAGATGCTACCGATAAAATATCTCTTACTGACTGCACTAAAATATAAATAAATACTAGTGTTGATTTTTTAGTACGACAAATATATAAAGATTCATGGCACAATGCTTACAAGTCATTTCTTTACAAGGAACGAGCCGCTGGCAGTTAAACACCAAGGTGAAGGTGGTAAGTTACTTGTACAATGTAGTAGCTTTAAAGGACAAAGCATGGAAATTCATGGGTACGCTTCCAACGTCAGCACGAAACAGCTACCGTATTATTTCATAAAAAATGTTCTCTGCTGCGGAAGAAGATGTTCCAGTGTATTGCGTCAACAGATTTTATTGTTAGACTACTACTGATTTACTTTGGCAGGATGCCTTGAGAATTTTGGCGAGGCTTCTAACACCTCATGTCATATCACACCACACACAATATCTCACAGTCCACTGATATTAACACAGTCGTATCACTCAAGCAGTCGTGCAAAGCAATATTTTCACTCCTCTTCCCATTTATTTACTTTGTGGTCGTCACAAATGTTTGCCCTTTTCATTGTAAATGCAACAAGGTTTTATTTTTACCCTTTCAAGGGTCATAGTGTTGAGGTTGTTCTATATTTAGAAATTTTGACGCTCTATACTACTATGGAATTATTTGCTTACATCATCAGAACACGCTAAAACCTGAACAAGAATGCGAATCTTTAGATCATTATTTTTTCAGTAGAATTATTTTTGCAACGATGGAAGAAAATTTCCGCTTGATTTAATAATTTATACTCCATCGTGAAATATCATTTTCCAAGAACTCCGCGCATTATTAACTTCCTATTGCTGTTCATGCACTACGTTGTCGCTCTCATTCAGCACAGTAAGAAAGAGAGAAACAGCTACTTCCACCGGGACATTTGCAGAAAATTTCCAGCTCAGAGGAATTAAACGCCGAGTTATTACGGAAAGAGTGAATTCTCCTCGTTCAGCAACAGGAATGGTACAGAGTGCACAATGTACAGCGAGACTGCGGAGAAAGTTCCACAATTCTCACCCGCTACCGTGTAACATCTTATATATTTGTACCAGTAGATAGAAAATAGAAGGTAAAAGTTTACTTTCCCTTCTACCATATACACACACAGAAAGAGAAAACTGAGTAGCAAACGGTCTTGTATGGCTGTGCAGCTCTGCAAGAGAGTTCATAAGCCCAAATTGGATTTGAGACCAAATAAAATCAAGAGCAAAGTAGATTTACTACGGGACTGCTAGGGAATATGAACGAGCTTGTCCCCGTCTTCCACTTTCTCTGTCTGTGCTGTGCTTGGGCGGATGACCGTTAGGTTGAGTTTTTGGGCGGTGAGGACGGTCGGTCGTCTCAACCAGACTCTTCTTTTGCAGGAGCAAAAGTCATCCGGTGTTCGGCGACCTATTTACGTATGTATCCCAGCATGCTCTATTTACTCAATAGCATATTCTGTGGGGCTGTGTGAAGCGCCACGCTCAGAATAGGAAGTACGTACTTCACTTAGTGTATACGTGTGTAAAACACTTATTATATTAAACAGCTGGCATTGTCTTTCTCCTCAAATTCAATTATGTTTCGTGCTATGCTATGCCACAGTAAACGGGTACAGTAGAGGACGTCAACCAATTTACCAAGCAAGACGGAAGGAGGCAATATAGTGTAGAACTGGAATCATCCTTTCACTAATAATGGCGCTACCAAGGTTTTCCTGAATGATTTAAAAATTACTTGAATAGAGATGTTTTCATGTCTACATACTAGAGAAGTGTACTGCAAAGATTCAATTGCAAAATGCCTGTATGCTCCACGTGGAAAGGCTGCTTATGAAAATTGATATAAGTAGTACTTATTAGTATTATTCTTAATACATGTATTATGTATAGTGTAGGGCTTATGGTGGAAAGTTTTGTACTGCTCTGCAGGTTATTTGTCGGGCTGGTGATGTGTGTATGTGTAAGATACAGTCTGGAGGGTAAAAGCTCTTTTGGAAAAAAGTTTTGTAAGAGAATTTCTTCAGAAATCTGAATTAGATTGCTAAGTAAGCTCTCTGAAGTACACTCAAAGTATTCAATTTCGATTTCAGGTACAAATATCACTCACTCTTCAGTAAAGACAGGACAGTAAAAGTAAGTGATCGGTGGAGACTTCTCAGCAAGTCGGAGAGACAGAAACAAGCAAAGCAGCAAGCTAAAAATAATGAAAATACTTTAGGTTCTGTTGCCAAACATCAGGTTTTGCTGAAACTTGGAAAATCTTTAAGCTGACTACTTTAGTACTTTTGAACTTCTTGATTTTACTTGTTCTTACTGTTTTTAAAATAAACATTTCCTGTAAATGATGTATGCAGCGAATTCATATAATTGTTGTATGTTATTTAAAATGTTTCAGAATTCGCCAAGTTTCTAAAACCTCTTGAATAACCTTCAAATAATTCTGTATTTAAAGACTGTAATAAAAAGACAACGGGTAGCACTCCTTACATTAAATACCCGCATTTAAAATGTGACTATTATATGCAAACATATATTTTAATGACAAGCTTAAGCAGCATATAGGATCTGTATGACTGCTCGTTCGACTTCTCTAAAATGTAATGCGGATGAAGACACAAAGGAGAGTAGTAGATTTTAGTAGAGCCCACAGCCTTGTCTTTCATCCTAGCGACCTGTGGTGACGTGTTTATTCGCTACATGTCCCTACGACATTTCCTTCTTTCATTGCAATTTTACGACCTGACATGACTCCCGATCGAATGACTGCAAGAACTCGGGAATTCCGACATGAACTGCCATTTTCATCAGCGTAGTGCTCATATTATGGCCCACTTAATAGCGTTTTAAACAATTTGTTCCGTCACTTAATGGATCACAATTTCCATTTGAGTTGTTCGTCTTCTAAATCTTTGAACAGTTGCTCAGCCCAAGCATTGGGGTATTCAGCCAGGAAGCAACTGCATAGCCACACAAAAGCATAACAGTAACATTAAGTATCTTTCCCATATAAATACGACCGTAATTATAGTAATATTACTGTGTAAATGCTATTCTAATATATTTGCTAGAACTTTATTCAAAGTGGCGAAATAAAGTTTAAAAATAAAAATGCTTTTGAATACAAGTTTTCTTCCCAGAGGCTTTTACTTCACCGGCTACTACTCCGGTACTCAGAGAGAAACATTTTGCTGTCCCTCGATCTGCACTAAAATATTTGTGTATGCAAATTGATACTTGTACGTGCACACAGACTCTCACACACACCCACAAACAGTGCTGAAGAAGACACTTGCTAACTTCTCAAATTAAAATAGGTTTTACACAAACACAGCCAAAAAGTTAAATTCGTTTAGGTAGACAAACTTGCATTTGAAACGAATTCAAGGTAACTATTTACCTAAGAGAGGAGTAAAGTAGTAGTGTGTGCAGTTCATTTCAGACAGTTTGCATGCATAGAAGAAAGAACTTCAGTTCACTATGCACGCTAATAAATATAGCTCGTGGTTATATAAAGTGCATACATTTATGTACACAGTAAGATACTTTATGCGGTATCTGGCCTTTTAATATACCTACATTCACCTCTCTCTGTCTCTGAAGTGTATCTACAATGTACACATTTAACGAATCATGGCTTGGAGAGATGACGGTAACTTTTCTCCAAACTCCGACGCTATGTCCACATGTGAATAAGCATGTATCAGCATTTACTTGACTATTATAAAAGTATAGTGGCTTTAGGAATCACAAGTCCATTCAAGTGCGTTTCTGCTGCCGACTCCTCTCCACTTGAATTACTACTATAAGCGCGGAGGCTAAAAGGAAAAGTTTATTTGTGTGAGAAGGAAGTTGTTAGCACTTGTAATGGTGTGGTTGCAAAGTTTCCTTTCATTTACTTTACATCGAAAATAGAGCTACAAAATTCAAAACTAACATATTTATAGGCAGAGACTCTTCGGATGACTGATCATACGAATTTCTCAATATATTCTACAAGAGTTGGGATTTCTGAAACTTGTCAAAATCTGGCATTCCAACGCTTTCTATTTATTATGCTCTTTAAATTTAAGTATTTTTGTATAATATTTATGCATTGTGACTGAAGAACTTAAGAAGAAGAAAAAAGTAAAGAAAATTTGCGTAGTATAAATGTCCAATCCATTGAATTCGTACTTTGATCCTGACTTTTTACAGAATATCCGGTTTAATTAAGCGAAAGAAATCAATATAGTGAGTGTACATTGTATGTAAGTACAGATATACATAACATCAAGAAGAATAGTGCAAGGTCCACCCAACAACCTGGAAAATTATGGCTGTGAGCTCACACAAGGGCAGCTTATATTATTTGTGGTCATGTTTTATGTTAATGTGTACATAGACGCTGTTTCCATTATAGAACGTATCGTACTACGCTTATATATAGAAGAATGGATGATAATGGACTTTGCAAATAACTCCTGGCTGACAGATGTGAGTGAGTGTGCACACAACACTAGAGAGACTCCGAGAGACTAAGAGAGAGAGAGCGAGAGAGGCAGGAAAGTGCAAGCACCACTTTGTTTGCAATGCTATATTTGCACTAGTTTTCTGCGACGAGTGAGTCCTGCAAGAGTGGAATGCAATCGGAGTGTCGACATTAAATTCTGCAATGTTAAGGTCAACGGAATTGCAATTTTATGCACATAGCTCCTTCACAGCGACATAAATGGTAGACATGAATATAAATACCCGATCTCATGTAGTACTTGAAATGCTTGAGATATTTAAAATCGACCCTGGCGTTTCTTCTTGTTACTTTTATTAAGTAGTTCCATCTCCATATACGTACACCGCACTCACTAATGCTGAAATTTATATTTTATTTGCACTCATTACTTAGTCTTACGAAAATTACAATGTCGTCTGACATAAACGAATTTTACAATAATGGTAGTAAAAATGTATCTCTACAAAAATCCATTACAGAGCAGCAGCAGCTGCTACGGCAGTATGTATGTGTAATTAAATTTTATACTGACAATACAAAGGTAATAAATAAAATATTACCTTCAGTAATAATAATGAAACTTCAAAGAGCGGGACGATGAAAAACACAGAAAAAAGCAGCGTTATTAAAACGTAGTGCTAGTAAACTAAGCGTATAAATTCAGAGTAAAATTTCAATGAATTAGAAATGAGCTTTGTAGAAGATTTAAAAAAGTGACTGCTGAATAAAGAAATAAATACTACGGAACGTAATGAGATGCAAATGGCTTGCCAAGTAAGTAAAAGACATTTAACAATAGATAGTTGGTTAGAGTTGCTTTGTGCTGCATGTTGAGCGTACGGATTACCTTTATTATTACTTTGTCTATCTACATATCACAGAGAGTCGCACACTCGCACTTAATACATAATACTTGCTACATATAGTACAAAACACATTACAATGTTCGTATCAAATACTATGTACATATGTAGCGTACCATTACATGCACAAGAATGCAGCTCTGAAGTTATCGTGGTGACTCGGAGGAATAAATAAACGCTATGAGGAAAAGGAAAATGGGTGCGACAGAGAACAACACGTTTCTTCATTTAATCATTCCCGTAACCACAAAATACGACAGAATGAAATCACAAGGACAAAAAAGGAACAACCGGATCTTCTTTTCTTCTTCTCGAAAGTGTGAGACACGAGCTGTGGGATTACGTCACATAAATATTATATACTATTTGACTCGTCGTCGTCCTCTTATCTTTCTTCAAGTCAAATCATAAAGCTCAAAATATTCAAATAAACATTGCAAGTATTAAGTATACATTACATACTACAAATCCTAACAATATTTAATATCCCAAGAATTCCTGGCCCAACACAAGCATCAATTTACATTCCCAACACGTTTTCTTCATGTTGCACTATTACACCAGCACTACTGTTTAAGTGCAGGTTTTCTCCACTTGTGCTATTATTTGTGGTAATATAGAGAATTCTACACCGACCATATGAAAATAATTTGAGAACGACCCCAAAGGCAAAACCACCACGAATTGTATCAAAAGTTGGAAAAACTGGTGCAAGGATTACATAATTTACTACGTTCATTCTTATTAAGAATCTTTAGTTCATAAATTACACAACCCCGTCAAAATAAGCTCGATGCTTAATTGCAGGTATTAGATTACGTAATATTAAGTAGGAATACATGAACTGGGAATTACGTTTAATCCAAGTATAAATGCCTTTTTGTGGTTGACAAGCGCTGTGATGAATGTGTTCGTGTAGGAAGGATTCGAATGGCAATAAAATGAAGTTTATGTTAAATGAACACACGACGACAAGTCGACGACGAATGATTCTCTGAATAAGAAAGAGTCACTTCTTGGCACTCCAAGGGTCATATACAGACACATAGCTCAGCTATTTCACTACCACCTCCTTTTGCATACACAGAGAGTACCTACTTAGTTATTTTTTAAGTGGGAGAAGGCAAAGTGCAAACAAATACTGATGCTAAGCCTGGTAGTAAGTAGTTGCAGAAGTGACAGGTGACATGTTACGGGGATATGAATACAAATGTATGCTTTATAATTTTGCATTTGCTTTTCGCAGTGATTCTCACTACTACTATGTACTTATTCGCTTACGTAAAAGTTTGCACAACCAATATAGGTAGATGGTAGGTTGTTTGAACAGTTTACATGTGTTTGTTGCATGATGTGCACTAAATACTCGTATGTATACTCAAAGTAAATATGTATACTTACATTAGAGTATAGCCATCTCAAGGTAGAATTTCACAGTTCCATGAATTTCTTCTCTTTGACTAGGTACTATTTATTATATAATAATACTGTGTACTTACTGAATACAATGTGAAATGTTGACTCTAGTCTCGGTAGACTCTGCATGGATATACCGTGCTTTGGCTTTGTTGTGCTTATATAGTAATATAGAACTCTATGTTTAGTATATATTGTACTTGCATTCAAATTGAAATTCGCAGAAAACGAAATAACGAAAACGAACAGTGTGTAGTGTATAGAAACTTTCAGTAGTGAGATATCACATAACGCTCAACTTCCACACACGACACACAACAAAGGCAACAAAGAATGAAAGTTGGTGTAAGCCAAAGCCTCATAGCTTTGCCAGCATCAAAGCCTACTGCTGCATGCAGAGAGAGAGCGAGAGAGAGAGAGAGAGCACAAGTGATCTACTCTCTTGCTTTCTCGTCGACAATCCCCACATATAGCCCTGTGCCTTATATACGCATATGTGTCGAGAGATCCTATCACATTATTTCTATGTGCATACTATGTACATATGCACTGGCTGCTTTGAGTCCTGTACGTGATGCACATGGAATATTTCCTCCACCACCTAAATATTGTTTTTCCAATGCTTTCTTCTATGTGAATTTCCACAATATATGTACAATATATCCTATAGGCAGTATTCTTGGCCCAAGAAACTTACCTCAATATTTCCTTTTGCAGTAATAATATTATTTCTTCTTGTGTAGGTACAACTATTTGTAATAGGCCCGTACATTTAAATAACACATACACACACATTCTCTCTGCAGGTTTGTGTGCATGCTCTCATTCCGTTGTTTCACGTCTCTCCCTTTCTCTGTCAATAGTTAAAGACGGTGGCGGTTGCAACAGTCTCAGTAGTCGACCGTACATGGAAAAGACACGAATACAAAGTACAATATTGACATACTTGGGAACACCTTTGTGTTTCATGCAAAAACGCATTGTCAACGTGTTCCGACAGGAATATTTTACCCACTGTGCTGCTGCTGCTGTATTACTAAACATGTACCTCCTGTAGTATTGCGAAACTGTATGCAGTAGTACATTGTATGTATTATGAGAAATGCAAGTGCAATTTTTTTCTTTTTAAATTATCAAGTGCCTAGTACCTTGTCACTTATTTGAAAGAGTGCTTTGTAGACAAAGCTGAAATGGCATGAAACTGGAGATGACAAATGCAGAGAGAGGATCGAGGTGGGGGCTGCAACCATCTACATAATGATATGATGCAAAGTCCTTATACACAAAACATGGTGTATTTGTATATAAATATGTAGAGAGCAGGCAAGCAAGCAAGCAGTGACGGGCAAAAATAGAATAACAGAGTGTTACTGTGTATAAGTGCTTTATACTTTCACAATGTATTTGGTAGATATGATCATGCAGTCACCTAGTTCTACGTGCATGATGCTATACGTGATA
The DNA here is from genome assembly GCA_019776185.1 of Plutomurus gul. Lineage (NCBI taxonomy): Eukaryota > Metazoa > Arthropoda > Collembola > Entomobryomorpha > Tomoceridae > Plutomurus > Plutomurus gul. The sequence continues at coordinate 46,883 of JABASC010000166.1, forward strand.
GGGAGTAGAGATTCTGCAACGGTGCGCCTTTCTTTTGGGAACTTTATCGATTTCCAGAAAATAGAGAGATGAGCTATGCAGCCAAATAACTTTTTATGACAGATAGTTTTTCACGAGTCATCAAAATTCCGGCGAGGTAGGTGAATGCGAACCCAGATGAATGATGTCAATGATATCTGATATCTCGGGCTTTTTACAGTCCCAACATTAAAGGATAGTAAAATGTGAGCATCGAGACTGGATAAGGCCATGACGTTCTGCTGTGTGAAATGCCTATATGGAATCTTATTTTACGTGTATCCACCACACAAACATACAGGTAAGCGAAGCGCATCTTAAATGCTCCGCCAAGTCTTTCTAATATAAAACGTTAATAGTTGTACAGTATATAAGTATAAGTATTAGTGTGGTAATTGTAGTAAACCTTTAGAAAACTGATGAATTGAGACCAGACAGTCCCCACCTACCCACTACCTGCCTCTTGCTGTGAGACTCCTTTGTATTTATACTAGTACATTCATTAATCATGCGTTTAGTTTTTTGTATTATTTAACGTAATAATTTGTATTCAAGTGGGTTCACAATCTGATGCATTGTTAAACGCGATAAAGCCTTAAATCAAAGGAATAATGACTTTTGTGCATAATTAGACACTATTAATCGTTCGTTCAGAGGGTGATAATCAAAAGATTAAAGTTAATTAAAGGGTTTCCGAACTAATTCACTTTTTATGTGTGGCACACGTAACTACACTCTCAAGGCTTTCCGTTGAGAGTGTACAAAAAATGAATGATGGTGAGATATCTGATCTACAATGTATTCAGAGGTAATCTACTAGTACATGCACAATAGATGGTTGAGATAGGCGCATTCATGCATAGCATGGGGACACAGTTGAAACAACACCCAAGTCTCACATAAAACACTCATGTATAGGCCGACAGGTTGTACGTGCAGTCTCGAGAAAAAAAGTAGCATTATGGTCAAGAACAAGAACCAGTTAAAAAGCCCATGCAATCGAAATCCATAAATACGACAGCTACCAATTTAAATAACGACATCTGCAATGATAACAATGTTTGTCCAAGTTTTCAGGTAGGCAACCTTTCATTAACACTATTAATCCTTGAAGTTTTTCTGGAAAACAATGTGATTGAGGAAGTAAGTGTTGAGTTTTTCTCTCATAAATGCTGGGCTTGTCTTTGATTTAATTATGACGAATCTATCACTCAATCACCAGGACAGATAACAATCACCAGACTAATTATATCGTCAAGACAGGCATAAAAAACCGATAAAGCATTGCAAAAAATATCAGAACATATCAAACATAGCGCTCTACTTTTGACATACATCCCAGTTCTGCTAAATAGAGGATTGTAAATGCAAACATTGTTACTTACCAGCTTTGAATGTAGAAATGGGGGAGCCCGTGCGTTAAGTACAATTTCAACAAAGTACGTGCAGAAATGATGCTTCAAAATCGTGAATGCATTGCAATCAGAATCCAACTCAATGATAACCTATTAATTTTAATGAATGAAAATTAAGATTACGTTTGAAATGAAATTCAGATAATAACATTAAATTGAATAATGATTTTTTAATAACACATTATAAGGCACATTGAAGGAAACGTGTCATTTAGAGTAATGAGGAAAGAACAATATGCAGGCACATTTGCACATAATAATTACGATACAATGAAATAATTCTAAAACTGACCTACGTTCTATTTACCGAACATTTATTAATTCCCAATCATTAAAATCGATTCTTATAAAGTGTAATAATAGAAATGGAGTTTTTTCTAGGTCAGAGTTAATTATTGCCATTAAGGAATGAACAGTGCACTCTTTTGTGTACAAAATACAATACGGATTGCATTTTACACTCTTGAATGACAACACAATCACTGTACACACACCATTCTTCCTTAATGAATGCTGATTGTAATGGGAAATGTGAACCATTGTTAGGCGGAATTTATGACACAAAATATTTGTATTATTGTTTCATTGCACTTTACCATGATCCTGTCATATTCAAGGTTTTGCAATAATAATAACAGTATTGTAGTAGAGTGCGGTTGACAGATTCAATGTCACTCGCACCATCAAAGAGCAGCACTCCATGAACGACAGTCTACAATTTCCCATTATGCAATTTAATGTCACATCACTTCCAACAATTACAACTGCAGCATAAACATACAGAATATAATACAGAGAGAGAGATTAGATTATTGGTATTCCGTGCTCTATAAATGTACATGCATAAAATATGATGGTTTTCCCGGTACACTTTGGCTTCTCGCGAGTGAGTTGCTGTCAAATCTCGCTTTCTCAGTGCACACACGAGCTTACATGTTATTATCTCAACCAGTGTACTATAGTGCACCACACTCATCATTTTCTTGGAATTATTATAGAATCCTGTTTTTTCATGCACCACATTACATTTGCAACATTTACACACCCTTTTGGCAAGTTCCCTTCTTCTTCTCATGTCTGCTGCTATAATAATGCAATCTTATAGTACTAGTGCGCAGTAGATTACTATAGTTGGAATGAAACTAATTATACTGCTGTTAGCAGATACATCTCATTAAGATTACGAACAGTGTTATTAATAGGGCAGAGCAGACAAGAGTTGATTTACTCAAAACTGCACCGCCGCGCTACGCTCTCTCGTTCCACACTTTAAAATCAGGATAAGCAGCAGAGCTAGCGACAATTTTGATTAATGTTTGCTGTACGTACGTCAGTATGTAGTAGTGAATACATACAGTACCATTATTCGCAATAGTACAAAATTATTATTATAAGAGAATAGTGCACATACACACACATGGACACATATCAGATATTTTACGAGGACTTATGTAAGCAAGGAGTCTCCCCGTGCACATTATTGCACATGTAATGATATAGCCAAGTTGCTGCCTCCTCCAAAATAATAATGGCATGCAATTAAAGAGAACCTTGTCTAGTTCCTTAACCTCTCGTAGGGAGAGTAGTGCCGAACAAAAATGAAGCTTTGGGGTTACCTGGTCATAGCTTGGCAATTGTCTGGCCTGGCACACACAAGACACAGAGGAGAGCAGACGGAATAATAGCTCGTATCTTTTCGAATCTGCACACTAAAGGGGTTATCGTAGCGTAACTATTAAATAAAGATCTCTGTAGAAAACTCTTCTTCTTCAACTCTTCTCGCAGTCTTTCGTCATCTCTTTTTTACAAACCACGCATACAAGAAACAAGTGAATATCAAATGTACACCAGCTACACGATCTACTCTACTGTTGTGCACTTGAGGAAGAAGAAGAAGAAGTGTAAAAGTGAGAGTGGAGAATTACACAATAATACGACAGAGTATGACTGGTAGTAGTATATAGTAAGTAGAATTAAGAGCAACAAGATATATATTTAACAAAGAAGATTGTTGGCTGGAATTAGATTCTTTTTTCGACTCGCTTGTCGTGTCTACGCTACACACACCGATTAGCATCTGTATTCTAGCCCGTTGTAAAGATCTCTTGTTTAGATACACAGTTTTTCTCTCCTTTTCAAGTCGAAAGTCAAGGGAATGGCATTGTGCACACAAGTAGTAGAATCTTTGCAGCAAGAAGCAAGGTAAGTGGGCTAGTTGTGTGTGTGTATGTCTTCGTCTCTCTTCTCTCTGTGTGTGTGATGATGCTTTTTACAGGCTTTGTTGTTGTAGTAGTAAATATATCCAGACAGTTGCAAACATATTTCAGAGATTTAAACCTCTGTGTGTGTGTGTGAACGTATCAGCAGACGAGATGTGTCAAAAAATCACGAATTTACCTACTCGAATTATTTTACGACCCCATTGTCTTAAAAGTACAACAGCAGAATAGTACTACAAGCGTTCATGTACCTATATCTGATATTAGGCAGTGCAACTACTACAACTAGTATACTAATGTCTGAATAAGAAAAGAGAATTTTTTTCACCCAGAGACTGTAGCCATTGAAAATCGTCATCAGTGCACATAGAAAATGACGTGGTAATCAGTAAATGTGAAATGTATATGTATGCATTTTGTATAAGTAGAACAAGAAGTGAACGTGGTGGTGGCTTTGTTCATTAGGGAAAAAAACGGTTTGCGTGATCCTGTGAGACTTTCAGAGTCACACACTGCTTACTGTAGTGAGACTGAAACTACCGAGATTTTTGGATTATGATCAGCGTAGTAGAAGAGAGGTGATTTTTTCACTGTCTTCTTGCCTCTACTGAATATACTGACTACATTGCATGATGTGATCCCTTCCTATTATCTTCGGTATCTATTTAGTCTCGCATTGTATTTTTGGACAGGGACTACTATAGGTTTTACTATTGCAGTGTAAAACGTAACTGAGGAGTGAGAGATAGGAATAAATACCTTTATTCGAGATGTGAGAGAGAGAGGATGTTCTCTGTCACTTGGCTTTTGAGGGTTAGTGAGCATATTTGTCTATTGCACCATTCAGAATGCTAATACTTTGTTATAGAGCGTATGGATAGTTGTAGTAATTCAGATCTTGAATCTTGTACGCAAGAGGAGAATTATATACACGGTGGTGGCTATTGCATGAAGATTCTATGTAAGAATAATAACATATGGAGATTTACTACGTACATCTGTTTTTAACAGGCATTCGACACTTATGTGTAACCTGTGGTTTACTCAAGGTCTGTTCTGAGTCGATATCCATTAGTCAGCTTTAACGCTCACTCTTTAACTAATACATAAGGAGGAAGTATGCTTACACGTTTTTTACCAGTGTGTAGTCAAGATTTTAAAATATTTTTATATAAAAAAATTAGTTCTACAGGCTCTATTAGTAATTCGTATGTTCGAAATCAAGGACCGAAGAGTAAGGGTCAACTGGATGAATGTAACTGCTTGTTTTCTTTTTACAAGGTGGTCGGCAGGTCACTTTTCTTCAATCCGTATACCCATTTCAATATTCTTGAAGTTGTTTATTTTAGTTGAAAACTGTCCTGTGACCTTATACAGTACCGAAACCAACAAAATAAAAGACTTTCTTCTAAAAAATATGATTAAACAGTTGGTTGTGGCTTCTACTATGCTGCTGAACATTTTAGTTTTTAAAATGAATCCCAAATAAATACATATACATAAGCACAAATCTTTTGCGTGGGTATCGTTCCCTTTAGGCAAGGGCGGATCCAGCATGGGGGTTTTGGTGTTCAAGCCCCCCAAAATTTAGCTAAGCACTGGGTACCGGGTATGGTCACAAACGCCAAAAAATTTCGCCTGTGGTGCTTTTTTTGTACAAAAATTCATAAACTTTTCCTCCAAAATGTGATTTATGCACACATTTTAGTTGATTGTAATAATAAAAATTAGGGGGTGAAAGTTTAATCTGGCTCAAATCCCCCCCCAAACTGAGTCGTAGATCCGCCCCTGCCTTTAGGAAACAAAAAATTCAACTGTTTCACTAGGAATATAAATTGGACATTTCCTTTTCAATGTTGTTGCTTCAGGAGTCTCGAACTTCATTATAAAAAGGTCGTGGGCGAATTCGAAATTTCCATTCAATAAAGGCTCATCTATCTTAGGGCACAAAGACCTTGTACTGTACTTTGTACGAGCTTCAGCATCGCCGCTATCCTTTTTCTATCCACGACAACGGAAGAAAGTATTCTGCCTCTGAGCTCTAACAATGTCCATTGTGGTATTGTTTATGATCCACTTTGTTAGTACTTAGTTACAACCAGTGATATTTCCCAATTTTAACAATTCCGCAACTTTTTTTATATTTCTGTATTTTTTTTTACTATTTATTATATTTACTTACTTTTTTCCAAAGTAAGACATAATTCACTGATACATAATTTAAACTGTTATTACAAAAAAGCCTGTACTTGCTGAGAGTTAAGTTACATGAATAGATTTGAAGGACCTATTCACGCCTATCCGTCTTCATTGATACAGTCTCAAAGTGCAATTTCCAGGGTGAACTCGTCTACACGAATTTCAACCTAACTACACACCATACCATCCCTCAGGATAACTTTATTGTAAATAAACTTTTTTCTCAATCAATCATTTCCAAAATTATAAAAGTAGATATTACGAAAATATCTAGTAAACTTTGAGATTGCCTAGGTACAAGTTAAAAATTTCAAAAATATGTAGTTGGACGAATAAGCGGCTATTATTAATTCAGTAAGTACTAAACCATTTCCATTAGTTTCTCTCTCAAATGTAATTATCGTACTATCTGAACCAAAATGTATACGGTATTACCTTTGAGAAGAATTTTCCAGCAAAAGTTTCGTTTGAACAAGCAGATTACTGTCATATATCTGTATTACATGGTATTAAGCTATTCCTGCTTCTGTCTGACCTTTTCTTAGAAGAAAATAGGAGATCCCGATACACCCGGATCAGACACGATCGCCGCGTTTAGCGGACAAACCGATAAATCGTGTACGCTTGTTTTTGAAAGCGTATCCTATCAGGACCGCGTCACCCAGTGCGACCTTTCACACGTTAAACTGCTTAAAAATCTGACAATATTCTATCGTCAGTATTTTTTACCGAATATTTCCACATGGATAATCTACTAAAGGAAATATAGATCACTGTGAAAGTGCTGTCCTCCGATGCGTATTTATTAGTATTGCTAATGTGAAAGTAAGTGAAAAGTAAAGAAAGGATATTTCAGATTGACGAATATACTTCAGCGAGTCTAGCTCAATGGAGGGAAACCTGCAGCCGCATATATAAAGGAACTGCTGACGTTTCCCTCGTTGACTAGGTTAGGTATGTTCGCTGGGTTTCACGGAGAGGAAGAGTTTTTCATCGATTTCTCTAAAATGGCAAATGAAGCATAAAAGGTTATGTCAGTAGTGACTTTCCCCAGAACTGCTAACATACATATATAGCCATTAGATATGCATACAAAATACTATCAAGGAGAAAGATGTAAAAGATGGTAGTTTTTACGAATCTCTCAACCCCTCTCTCTTTTTTTCTATACTTGGGCACACGCACACAGGAACACTTCTCTCTATTTTTACTCTCCATCCCAGATAGTAAGAATTGCATATAACCTTTTATTCGTCTGCAGTAAACTGTCTACTTTGCTATTTGGGCACAAAGCATTCAGGAAAGCTACGAAGTGGGTGAACGTGGGTAACTTTATGTAATGGTGGTTTTTCTCTCGGAAGGTAGGACATAAATTCTGCCCACACAATCCTTCCTATGAGGTGATTACATTTTATGCAATCGAACTTCATTTGAAAAATGACCAGTCCCACCACCATTTTCAATGTCAAGGTCATTCGCTCTTCGCTGTCACATCGACATCCGTCCACCACCAAAACTAACTTCAATCTACTGTACACAGCAGTCATTACAGTGATAAGATCGATTTTCACTTTGAAATAGTGAAAATTGACAAATGTACATAGTACACAAGAATGGACATAAAAAATCACAATACAAGTAAAGGCTTATGACGTGATTCTTTTCGCTTGTTTTTACTGTAAAATATAAATAGTAAAACTCAATCTAAAATCTTTTTCGAATATGTGCAATTTACCGGAAGTGGAAAACCCAATTTTCATGTTTAAATGCAGGTAACCTGACATTTTCAAATTGAATCAATATATCTTTAGGCATAAAACTGTGTTTGTTATACATACATATTTATGTATTAAAATGTTGGGCTTGCAAAGAGAAGCTAATTGTTTATTTTTTTAGAAAGTTACATCAATGAAACTTATTCGTTAGTTTGTGATGGTATTTTCGTTGGAGCCAACGTAAATACCACCACAAAGGTGGTATTTAGTATAACAAGATCTTTCAAAATATGTATTTTCAATTCATAAAGGACTCATTGTGAAAACATTTTAAAATCAGATCAGAGAATCCTTTATTTATAATTCCTGGTTAATGGTATTCATTAAAAAGTTCCAAGAAACTCATGAATACCCTTCGAGTTTGGATACTGTCGTAATTCAATTTCATAAGAAAACTTCTTAAAGTATATAAGTACACCGTCAAATATTCCATCTCATCAGAACACCCATCCATGCACCCTACTTCATGTTGGAGGGAGTATGAATTCTTCAGTGAATATTAGTTTCTAGCTGAAATTCGAAAAAAGCATTCTATTGCAAAAGATTGTATATCTCCAAAAAAGATATTTCCTTTTCAAGGGGCTCCCTTTACATGGATATAGATGTAATTTATGGGATATCCGCTGAGGAAATTGCATCCCGCATTCAAACGCCCTACAACTACACGTGGAAGCATCCAGTGGATAATCACATTTATGTAGAATCTTTTATTATTACATGGCTGCTGAAGAAATAGAGGCACATTTCATGTTTGATGTTTATCAGTGCATGAAAGAGTACGAATTTTCCTAAGAATTGCAATATTTGAGCTGCTTTCATTGTGGGAAAACAAAGTTTTGCCATTGGCAAATTCCTGATCCTAATAATAAAATAAGGAAACAGAGTGCAAAATACTATCTTCGCTCACGATAATGCCTTAGGTAGTAGTTATGTGTAGAAATCAGCACAAAGACTACTTTCTCTGTTTACTTTTATCTTTCCCTTATACTTCAGCCTTCAGATATGATGGAATGCGACCTAAATTTCAATGCATTCTACGATCTATTGATTTCGATACTAAAAGTAATAGTTTATACAATAGTAATAGTTTGTATGTATAAGTGCTTTGCACGTTTCATGAACACACTTTATATAATTATACTTGTCCATAAATACTTATCTAGGTATAACACTATGCTTGTTGCACAACCATTGGAAACTTGCAATCATAGTTTGAGAATTGCAACTATTTCTAGATGAATTAGCACATGCTCCGAAGTATTTTAATCATTTCTCTGAAATTAATAAATTAAATCGTGTTTTTTAAAGGAAACACACGATTCAGAGTGCACAACTTACAAAAGGAAGTAGATTGCATAAAAGCACAAAATTTATGGAAACGATTGAAGTATACAGATGGTGTGTAAAAAGTGATTTTATTGCAACTGTCTTTATTCTATCAAGTAATTCCTGGGTGGGAGGAATGAAAGGAGCAATTATGACTAATATTATGAAAACCGAATTCCGGCAAGTCGTGGATAAATATTGGTTAGCAGTACTTATTTTGAAGTAGGTTACACGAACCATAGTTCCTACAATTAGGTTCGGTCCTAATTGGTGAATCAGTTGTCATTTGTTATTAGCTGTTCAAAACAGCGAGAGAATAATAAGTTGAGGTTATGGCTTATACATGCGGTTCGATTTGAGCATCCTGTTTGCATCTTAGAATCATTGCGAGTTACAAATACGAATTTTGAAAAACTTTGACTGCGTTGTCTTCGTAGAATTCTTCAAATGGTTTCTACGGATGTCTGTATCGATCTGGTGTGAAATAGTTTTGTGTTCGTACAAAAATTCTCTAGGTGGCAGACACCACGATTTAGTTTTGAAATCATTTGCTATTGTATGTTAGTCTTATGGGTAAGTGAAATGACCTTTGTTTGTAATATCCACAGTATTGAATTTATCACCAATCCTACGAGACTCGCATTTCTTAGTGCATAGTACTATCACTCACAATCAGTCAGAGGTTACAGTTCCATATAACAGAGACCGACTGTTGACAGCGTTCTACAACAGCATTCGTTACACTGCTGTTTCATATTGGGAAATTACAGAACACTAGACCCACGTCCATCCATCGTGTTTCATTTTAGGAATTGTTTGTCTTTCTGATTATGTGATAAACCTAGCGCCAAAACCTAATTCTGTCTACAGTTGTTGATAATAGTGAGCAGGCATCATTGTATCAAGTCAGAAACCACAATGTGGCTTTTGAACAATGTTTGTCAAACTGGTGCTTCAATTAAATATACATCTTTTGATAACATTCAATGATCACTGTGCAGAAAACAATCACAAAACCGGCTTCACACAAACGTGGATATTCTATATAGATTTGCATATTCATAAGTGATCTAATTCCCCCTTTTAAAAGCAAGTGTTCACAGACCCGTGGGTCTTAGCAAAACGATTAATTGGGAAAATGGTAATCAAAATTTGTTGAACGATGGATAAAAGTTGTAAAATTTAGCGGCTAGATTGGACAATTTGATCTGATTAGCACATAACTGTTTTACTAGGATTTTGACAAATCTCAAATTTTTGTCCAAGAGGTGGATAAAAGTAAGTAATGGTTGGTGGGTATTGTGGAACACTGACTGTGGCAATATTTCATTGGGAGGACTCACTGTCAGAGTTGTTCCCACTCCCATTAATTGATAAATACATGTTTCTATCCCACTCCTGCGTGCAATCAAATGAAACATTTTATTAAATTCCTATGCAACTTTGAAGTGTATTTTGTAATGTAGTAGGTATACGCGTTAAGTAGACTTTTCAAATATTTACTTCTCAGAACTAATTAAAGTTATGCATATTTATTCTACGTTTATAAGAAGTATGAAAAAGTGTTAGGTAATTACTATAAATACAGTACTAAAGTATCAGCCGGCAGTCACATGATAATTTAACATAACATCAGCATGTTTTTCAGTGGAGAGTAAATTCATAAATAATAGCTTTAGAGACTTATGTGAATAGTTCATTTTGCATGAAGGCGTTCTATCTCCTATGCATAAAAGAATTCCATCCATACTTCAAGTAAATAGAATAGAATGCACAATCACATCCATCATCATAATTATAATCCTGAATTTCATTGGAAAACTTATCCAGAACCAGACTTTAAGGTTCACTGTACGTCATTATGCTAGATGAGTAACCATCCACTGTCTGCGTAAATATAAATAGTAGAGATTTCAGTGAAGTAGACTGTAAGTAATTTTGCACAGAAGAGGCAAACAGACTAATGTCTCATAGAGTGCAAAATATCTTGCAACAATTGTAGAAACATGTTGTCGTCTCTCTTTTAATGAGAAAAGGAATACCTACTTCAGTGAACGAAATGAACCGTTTGCATGTTAATGTAAATGTACTACAGCAGCAGCATAATATAACACATTCCATTCGTTTATTGTTTCACAGTAGAGTCCCCCTGCAGATTAGATTAGCGCCACAGGATAGCAGGGAGGCAAATCGAAGCCATGTCAAGCCCGCTTTTACTATAAAATGGTAGAATATAAAACAAACTATAGTTGCAGAAAGAAACAAATGAGCATAATGGAGCAAATGAAATTGATGGTCGCACTCCTATTTACTACGTTAGAGAGTTAACGAGAGAGAAAGCTAAGAGAAAGCTCGGAAGCTTTCTCCATTGAAATCTTTTCCGTGCGCAGCTTTCTACTCGTGTAGACTTTTTGTAGAAAACCCGTTGACTTGACGTTGGACAATATCCTTGAAGTTAATGCAATCTCCAGTGCTGCTATCACGAGTCTAAATAATCTCATGATCCGACATGACTCCACTACTTTGGCTGCATTGCATTATACGCACAGAAAACACTATTACGTACCAGTGACCAGAAATAACTGGATCTCCGGCCCCTATTCATTCAATTGTGCGCACGCATATAAATATTAAGTACACCTGAGCTAAACGAAATAAATAGTTATTTTTATAAAGACAAAAGGTTGTTTGGACATCTCTTGAAATTACTTTCTCTTGCACAGGAAACTCGTATACAGAAATAGAAATTGGTAGCTAAACCTTAAAAAAATACCTCCTTTGCATTCAGAGCACAGAAGAAGCCATAGGAATGTGTAGCAAGTGTAGTTGGGGGGGGGGGG
>JABASC010000167.1:0-58192 GCA_019776185.1 Plutomurus gul
TCTTTCATTCACCTTATTGATTAAGAGTTTAGCATCATTTGACAAGAAAGGACAAATGATAGCGACGACTGAAAAGGATTTGTAAATGAGCCGACACTCACAAGAGCACACCTGCATTCATCGTTAATAAGGTATTGTAACATTGCCGCCAACCAATAATCATAAAGGTTAAGTTTACTGCCTCTGATAGTAAGTAAGGTATCAGCTATCCGTACTCCGTGTACCCCAGCTCCCAGCTGAATAAAAATATTTTCGTTGACGACAGGAGGACAGGACACAAGAATAACCAGAATGCATGAGTTAATCGAAGTCAATAGTTTCACAAGAAAGAACCCGTGCAGGGACAATAGTAACAAGAACCCATACAAGTAATATAACCAATTAAGTGGTCCAAATAATCATTTTAGATATACATTAAGGTATTATTGTAATTGAAAAAAATCTACCTACCGTTCAGGAATATTGTGTAAACATGGATACAGGAAGCAGTTGTTCGCCGGAACAGTGAACAATGTGAACTACGCTGCGCCAGTTATCCTGTGTTTCCTTGTGAAGTAGTACATACGAGTATAAGTGATAGCAACACAGCACTGTTTGTGTGTGTTCAAACTTAGGAGAGATAACGGACTTAATTTCGATAATCTCTATATTTACATTAAGGTTCACAGTTAGTATTTGGTTAATTCACTTTAAAAGCTGGAATTAGCTACAAAGAAGATTACACAGGGAGTTCTGAAAGGCAGACTCTCTAAAAACACAAGAGTAAGCTACCTGGCCACTTAAATTCCTGTATCTACTTATTAGGAATTAGCTACAAAGAAGATTACACAGGGAGTTCTGAAAGGCAGACTCTCTAAAAACACAAGAGTAAGCTACCTGGCCACTTAAATTCCTGTATCTACTTAGTTGTATGAAGGTTTCGACAGAACGGAAAAGATGAATAGTGTTTTGTGAATGAAATGAAATAGTAAGCAACGAAAGTTGAATTGTGGTGTGTGAGTGTGCTTTGTATGTCCCAGGTGAGGTGTAGTCCAGTCCAGTCAATTCTAGTCTGGAAAAGCAGAGCAGAAAATTATATAAAGAACTGCTTTTGTTCAGTTCACAGGCAATAAATAAGATTAAATAAGTAGAGTGGCGAAGGTTTAAAATACAACATATGACAGACTTAGTTATCCAGAGGAAGTAATTCAAAATCGACTATGAAAAGTTTACACAATGAATTGAAATTGAAGGGGAGGCGATGAAACAATTGAAATGTGCAGACCATGTGAATATGTACATACAGGGATGAGAAATGAAAAGTGGAAAAGAAACTAAAAGTTCAGAAAAAACAAAGAATGGCTCATTTTACATAATACATACGCAATGCACACACACACACACATTACATATGATATTATTCACCTCTTTGCAATGACTCAACCTGGCTAACTATATAATAGGATTCTTGGAGCAGTTGAAGTAGATGGATGAATTATAGTGGATGAAAAATCGAATGGTTAGATGATACGCAGATGGGGATACACATAATGCATAAATAAGTATATAATGTAACACAAATATATTGTGCTGAGCAGATAAAAGCCGTAAAAAGAGTGCGATTACTTATTGTTCGTGTAGATGACTTGATTTGATGCAAAGAAACACATGGACCTTAGTAAGTAGTGCTATAATGACGCTTTCTATCATTTGACAGGTATGGTATAAAGCCGAAATCAAGTCCAGTCCATTTTATATGTAACTAAGACTAGTATCTATGTACTTGCAAAGGTTACGTGCTAGCTTGCTTAGTACTGAAGCGAAGCCACAGAGGTTCTACCAGTGTGTGCATATACAATATTATTATTTATTTAGTTATACGAAAGAATATAATGATATAATAGCAGATCCTACGGTTGGTTTGCTTTCGTTGTTGTTGGTTAGGTTATTGAGTAAGGAGCTGAGCTAACCTGAGGACCACACACGTTGCCACGCAGATCATCCCGACACTCATTTGTCAGTCAGTGCGATGTGTGTGTGACACTAATGCTCCTACTTGTTCCTACACCATCCGCACCTTCACCCAAGACCCCCCTAATACTCCCGTCCCATTTAATTACTCCTTTCTCGCGCGAACACATATATACATATGTACGTGCCCATGAATTTGCTTTATGTAGATACTTTGTACTATTATGTATAGTGTGGGGAGTCTTTTTACTCTCTCTCTCTCTCTCTCTCTTCAACTATCCCAACGTACGAAGTCGGAATTGGCAATTGCACGCAAAAATGCAACTTTTCACCTGAAGACCATCCTCACAGAAGGAAACCAGTGGGAGAATGTGATGCGTCGCTCGTTTTGTCTTGTATGCTTTGATTCTTCTGATGCTATATTCTATCTGCGTGCACGCTCAACATGTAAACGTACCTGTTAATTCCAATGCTTTAGCGCTGCCACACAGATCTACAAAGATATACCATATACTGTGTGTGAACAGAGCACTGAGAAAAGTTTATAAAAAGTAGTGCAGAGCTCTTCACTTCTTTACCTTCAGTCATCTACCTTTGTTTTCTTATATCTGTATGATATAAGAGTTGACTTGACTGGACTCTGGAATATTTCTGTAGGATAGTTCATTTTCTTTTAATATTCGTAGTCTGCTCGCTGTCTTCTCTTGTGGTATAGGAAAAATTTAAATTAATGATAAATTCCTGACCTACCAGGGAGTTCTTGTCTTCTCCTTCATTCATTCATCAATTTCTATTGCTTGTAAGTAGATGTATTAGAGTCGCGAAACGAAGCGCACAGCCATATGTACATGCACACTCAAAATAAATAGGTCCAATTAAAACGGAAATCATTTCACAAACTGATGTGTGAGGTATACCTATTAAAAGAAAATTTTGTATTTATTACAGTCATTACGCATAGCCGGTATAGCTAGTGAAAATTACAATTTTAGTACTTTTCGCGATTTACATTAGATTTTTACGTTCCTATTCTAATTGAACAATTCAATTTCGCATATATAAATTAACGAGTTGAGGGAGTGAGAATCGTTAGGTATCTTCTTATCTGTATTACTTCCACAATAAGTCTCAAGTCTCAACATGCAAGTTAGAAACTCATTAAGATATATGTAGGTAAGTCTTCGGCGGAGAAAAACAGCAAACGAGCAAGGTTAAATGCATGCGTTAATGCAGGCCAGAGGTACGTATGTGGAAGACTGGTGATAATAATTAACGTTACCACCATGAAACGGATACGAGAGCAATGAAATATTAGCGAATCACTTGAATTAAATGTGAAATGAAGCCTAATTAAAATAAACTGCCAAAAAGTTGGCACTTGACTATAATTGAGTTTGGTCTGCCTGCTCACTGCATCCATATGCACTGCACGCCGACTCTGTGCTCTAAGCTTTATTGCTCAGTTGCTTTGCTTACCAACTGGATTTCGTAGCTTTAGCATCTCTTAAATATGTAGACAAGCTTGTTTAAGTATATGTGCACAGTGTGTGGAAGGGAGTTTGTGTAAAACTGTAATAAGGGAATAGCTAAAACCTTAATAAACTTCCATTAAGCTGAGTGGGAATGTAAAACACACATAAACATAAGACAAACGCAATGGCAATATTAATGAGGTGCTCTTCCATTGCCTTCCCCTTGACTTGCGCTGCACTTGCCAATGTGCTTTTCACTACCTACCACACAACTACACACACGTATGACATTTAGTGCATGCTGTAGTTTATGTACACAGTAACATACTAACAAAGTATAAGCATGAAAATACTGTGTGTACGAACGATGGATGTTTGCATAATACAACCATACTCACTGTAAAAAGTAACAAGTAAATAAATGAAACCCTTCAACCATATGAAGCCCTATTTAAAATAATTAAAACTCCAAATAATGAAATTGCAGTACCTACTCTATGATGAGCAATTCAGTAAAAGGAACTGTGTGTATCTTTGTAAAAGCGAGACCAAAATTAACATTTGCATTTAACGCTTTATAATAAAACACACATCTGAACTGATTTCAATGTAAAGGCTCAAAGGTTAAGGATTCAGCACTTTTCAAGACTTGAGCGCATCAATATTTCCGAAATACTACTTCTAATGGTCATTTCATTCCTAAGGTGTATTAATTAAGAGTTTGTTGTATTTGTATTAGTGGCGGAGTAGCTTTTTTCATGTGTTAAACTGAAAGTAGGTACAGATATGAGCATGCACTTAATTTTTTGTTTACGTGGCATAAAATATAAATTCACTTTATTGTGTTTACCCCGCCTTAATTTTTATGTTGATTCGAATACATCAAGACCTAACCAGATAGAATACGAATGGCATAAAAAATGTTTCTTTATCTGTAAGTGTAAATTGTGTATCCTGACTTGCTCAAAGGGAGTATTATATATACCGTACCTACAGAGAAGCGCAGATAAGAATCAGCACTAGTACAGTGTAAGATCGGAGATATTGAATGCTCAACAAACATACATAGGCAAGTCAACGATGAACTGGCATTAAAATATTGCTAATCCAGATTTTCTACCTTGCGCTTCGGCTCTGCTCGACAAAGATAATGCATTTCTCTCATCTGAACTTGAACTGAACATAAAATTAACTTTGTAGGACTGCTTCGAGCACACTCTTATCTGACTCCATATCAAACGAATTAAAATCAACAATCAAGGCCTGCTGAGTTACTGAGAGATCGCACTTTACTTATTATTGGATGCCACAATTACTCACTATAACACTCATACATCCATACACATATCGCATATGACTTTTGTGCACAGATTTGTGCAAAATTACCTATGTTCTTTGTACATTACATGAAACGTTTTCCTGAATAAGAAAGCAACTAATAAAATTTCGTTGTATCTGCATTATACTAATATAACAAATTAAATGAGTTTTACAAGGATTTGAATTTTGTCTCTCGCTGATTAAAGTCGAGATGAAGTGAGATAAAACCAGTGCACATTTCTCGATAATCACATTTTATTATTTCTTGTGTAGGTTCACACCAAGGGCTGCAATTTACCCCAAATTATAGATGCCAAAGTAAATTCGCCCTATCACAGAGATTTTAGTATCCTTGCCTGAAAGTATAATAATTAATTGTCATCAGATTCATCATTGGTAAAGATTTTCTTATGAAGCGCGTTCCACATTCTTATCTGATGCTCTACAAATTAACTGCAGACATTTACGAATCCTACATCAAACGATAGTATGACAGAAAATTGAATGAATGTATTCACTGTATTCACACATTGTTAGTTAGCAACTTTTCCCTAATTCGTTTTTTTCCTTTCTTTAAAAATCAGTCGGCTCCTTTGAGGCTGTCTGTTGCCAAAACAAAATCAAATTATATTAGCATTGCATACACACATACAGACAATTCAACAACTTTCCGCAGAGTTTACATTCAGTTTGATCAAAGTTGCTTAAGTATTTCCTTTCAGTAATGATAATAACAATAAAATGAATGCTTAATGAGCCGCTATATTAAATTAATAAATAGTTCACTTCAGAACTTGTTAGCCAGTTGACTCACCTCCTACTTATAAACGAATCATTTATCTGAATTTCCCAAGTTGTTGGCATTGGATTTATAAGTAGGCGCATACTCACAGTACCTAAATACTTGTACATCAAGGAGCAGCATTATACAAATAATCGTGAAAGACAATGACTCCACAATGAACTAGATCTGAATTATCAATAACAAGGTGCTACTCTAATGGCAACACTGGCACTACATTAAAAGGAAGGATTCACACAAATATAACAGGAATATCCACCCACCTTATTATTTGTATGATATTTGAAAAACATGAAAACGAATCCCCCTGCTTAGTGGGTGTTGTTAGTGTTGTATGGCCAATGGATACCGTAAAAGCAATAATTTTTAAGGGTACGTTTATCTATTTAGGAGTAGTTAAAATAAGTCTGAAGCAATTTAACTCCTTAAAATGGGGTTTTAAAGGTTTAGTATTCTAAATTCCAAGTCCGAGTACTCATTACTTAACCAGACTAAAGTTCTACATATGAGCTGTTGTTGATTTGGTAATTCTACTAAAGCGACAGAACAGAATGGGAGAAACCGGAAGTTTTCAGAACTATTAACTCGGATTGATACGAAAAATACTCTCACCTCAAATATCGCTTAGAGAGCTTTAACAAGCTTTGCATGCTTATTAATGACTGGCTAACAAAGCCATGCTTTTCTATTTTGTGAGTGCAATCTAAACCAAATTATTGTGTGTGGCGGTAGTCATTTAAACTGAACCATATACTCAGGCTTTCTTACCAATTTACGTATGTATTTTATGGGAAGAACATTCTTATTTTGTCCGCAGTCCGCACTGGCTGAGCAATATTATATTCATCTCCGGAGCGCTGTACTTGCTTTTAGATCTTTCAACATTTACGTACACATCGTTTTTATATGAACAGGCACAATGGAATTTATTTGGTTGTGTGGTAAGATTGCAAAAATGATTTTAGCACAGATCATGAAACTAATACAAAAATTATTTTCCGGAATCCATTTACAGATCCCCCAGGGGTATAAGAGAGACATTTCGATGTTACAATTCGACAACCTTTGGGGTACTGTGAGAACTGTTTTGTTTGGAATTCGTAGAAATGGGGAATTCTCTGCAGCAATCACTAATGACAATAATCTGTGAATTCGTAGCACTACTTAACAATATGAAATAGGCAGATATAAAATTAGGTTATAAAACATTTTGACAACTTTTGCCTTCCTTGTATGTACAAAATGTACATAGTAATGACAAGTGAGTGTGCTATTCGGGCTAATCGTAAGTACTGTGCAATGAAGCTCAATTACAGCAACAATTCCAAAATGCCAGTGGTCTAAGAGAACGTCATCAATGACTGCCTAAAATCAAATACCCTTAGGCTACACTTCATATTGTATTGTCTCGTCCGTCTGCAGTATTAATGCAGTCTTGGTGCAATATTTGCTTATGGTACAAATTGTGTATTCTACAGTGTAACCAAAATTATGAGGTAGCCACAAATTTGTGTAAGTAATCCATATTGCTAAGGGATCAAGCTTTCTACGTGATTGAAGCTGTTGTTTTTTATTCGATCAAATTGTGCAGATACATAATGCGTGTGTAAATTGTAAGTTAAAGATAAACTACGAAATTCGTTAACAGATTTATTAACAAAATATTTCTAAAGATATCTGTAAAACGAAATACATATAATGCGGTTTTATTGCTTACCAAATTAAATTTTAGAAGATCAATTCAAATTTTGTACATAAACTTTTCATGCACGAGACAAATAGATCAAGTAGTCATCCGGTCTCAAGATCTAAAAAAAAGCCGCTACAAATATTCTTCATTAAATAATATTCACCATTGTAACACAAAAACACAATGAAGATGTTTTAGTTAGTAATTCCCAAAAACTAAGACAATAAATAAGTAGATGAGAGAATAAAGCCATGTTAAATCACGATCATAAGTTTCAAGTTCAAATAAGGTTCAGAGGATGAATTGAGAGGTTTGAATTTTGCCAGGTCGCGAAAGGATATGTATTTTTGGTTCAGGTCGGGTCGGTTTGAGTTATGAAATTCTCATAGAACTTGGCGCATTCCTTGGCGCTAGCCGGTAGGCGTAACATGCTACATACTGTGCGGTAAGTATCAGAGAAGTAAGTGTTAACAAGTATATAAAGTTGAGAAAATTCAAGTAATGGCAACGTAAAAGATTATTATATGACAACAAAACGTAACAGCTTTTGATTCAAGTAGCCAGAGGACTTTGCTAATCATGTGCACATTTGCTAATCACGGGTCAATTAAACTAACTGCCTTCCTCAATTAACATTCCGCAAGGGTGAGACTACACACAGACAAACAGATGCCGATTCATGCTCTCTTCACCGTGTGCTACAACTGTAACTAACTACTAATTGTGAGTATATTGTGTACGAGACCAACTACTTACAAGGGTGCGTACTATTTGCATTGCATATATTGTAAAGGAAGAAGTCTAGAATACTAATAATGTACTAGAGCAACGTTAGTTACAATCCATTCTGCCACTATTACAATTCAATGCGCCCTCAAGTAAACATCATATTACATTTTACATTGAACTAAATTATACAGTTGATGCAAAAAATCAAGGGAAAATGTTCAGCATAAATTAGTAGATTGTCTCTCAATGGTTTTCATTAAGCTTCGTTAGTTAGCACAGTACAAGCGAAAAAAACATGTTAAGAAATACACACTACAGTCCTCAGTGTACTTATGTGCTGCACACAACATCACAGTTGGCTCATTTACGGCCTGTCAAATTGCATCGGTGCGTCTATGCTAATGCAGCCTGATCTGTTTTTTTCATATGTTAAAGTATCACTATCGCCAAATACATTTAGTCTGTAGAGAGACTTTTAATTTCGCCCTATTGTGAGTGACTCTCTTTTGCGTTCTGCTGCTTGACTCGTTCTTACTCAAATTTATTTGTCAAACAATTTCTTTACTCTTTCAGAAAAATTGTACAACTTATTAATGCAAAAGAAAATATGTCGGCACAATTGATTGGACGATTTCACTTTATTGGTAGTAGATATTTGCACACGTGTAATAAAACGTCAATTTCCCTTTGCCCATATATAGTAGAGACTTTCCAGATTACAAAGGATTATAATAAAAGCATTCCTTTAAAGAAAATATTTAACTTGTAAATGTACATAATTATTAACTTCACTTTAAAATATAAAAATCTCTTTGAATTATAATACCTATGGATAATGATGCATGCCTGCAAAACTAATTATGATCTCCGTGTATTTAGTACAGTATTAATGGAACGAGTGTGAAGTACTATTTATACATACACGTGTAAGCAGTAAGACGGCTCTAATGATTTTACGTGACAATAAATTCCCGAGTAACGCAAATAGTATGTATAGTTAAGTTGTGCTGAATTTTATTTCTGTATGGTTGATTGACGTGACAGATTGAGCTTTTGTGGATGATTGATCTATCGACCGAGAAGTTTGCATGTTGTTGAATAATATTTTGACGTGCTCACAATTAAGTCATACTCACTACTTAGGCAACATTCGACGTATCGATTTCTACTTTAACGGCACTTTTCGTTCGGAACACACACACAGAAAAAGATTCGAACGCTATAAGAGTGCAGATGCGGTAGAGTCGTGATTGCCAATATCGTTTGCTAGATTTACTCGCAAATTAAGGTTCACTTCTTACACCTTGTAATCATGTACATGAAACTTTTCTTCCAGAGAGTCCAATTACAAATTCCAGCAGTAGCACACAAATATACAGGTGACATATAAACCTATTACTTTTATACATAAATAACCATAATTTTTGTATTTCTTCTGCGAACACTGGCAATAAATGGCACAAAGAAATTCCCCTGCAGTCCTACCTGTACAATGTAAAGTATAAAACTAATTTACAATAGTCAGGCATCAACTATATAATCACTTGTGGGCCAGAACGGCAACAAAGGGCCAGAAATAAAAGCTTCTGGAAGACATTTGGACTGTGAAGTGGACTAAAGTGGACTACGGGTTGGATGTTTGTTGATGTACTCTGCTGACACGGAAGCAGTTCCTCTGATTACAGAGTATGATGTTGTTTCCTTTCATTCCTACCTACACCACACAGAATTCTGTACTAATATCTACTTTACCTACATGTGCGATAAAGGTGACTGTAGCTTGTGGACTGGCAAAGTAACACATTTACATACATCGTATGAAAATCTGAAATACTTTGTCACGTACAACAGCAATACACATTGAATGTGTTAGAATTTCATTGCATGCGAGCTTACGAGAAGGAAAGAGAGAAAGAGTACTGCAGGTACTGGTGGAATAAAAATAGGTAAATTGTTTCTCTCCATGTATATCCAAAATGTGCATGTAGCTAGCCAACTAGATAATACGTATGGAGAGCGAAGATGTAATAGCACGAATATCAAATAAATATATTCAAGCCTGCCTGTGTAATAGAAAAATTATAAATCCCATTTCACTACATTACGCACATTGTTTCCTTATATCAGTAAGTATATAGTAGTGCATGGGGTACACCATCACTAACTGGCTATCTTTATTATCTACGTGTACATATATAGTTAATCAGTCTATTTTAACTTTGTGTTGATCAAAACCACACACGGCGGTAGGCAGGACTCACTCAGCTAAACTGGACTTGAACTCGGACGTCGACAGCGACTGGTTTGCTTTGTTACATTTAACAACAACATTGTATTACACACACGGCACTGCTGCTAGCAGTAGTAACTACATGCTTTCCAATTTCCAATACACATTCAAACGCACAACTTGTGTTTTATTACCACACATGCATTCATCAGCACCTCTTTTTGCTGGCTGGCATATTATACGATATACTCTGTGAGCAAAAAACGTAATGGTTCAACACACGGAAATGATACGGAATGAAAAATTGACACTGAAATGATAAAAATTTTGCGTGCTCTAGATTTTTTATATAATAAATACAAAGCTTCTGTTTCTTCCTTGCGTGACTCTAATAATTTCATTTCCACAAACGCTTACTTCTCTATCAACGTGCAAACTAATTAAGTGGACTGTAAGCATATATTTGTTACATATTCATGTAGGTATGTATATAATACATTTATGTCTAGCAATTGGAATTGAAAAATAGACTGGGAGACTATGAAATAAATATTGAATATTAAATTTTATTGGAAACACTTAACAAATTAGCGAATAAATTTTTGTCCAAATGCAGGAATACCTTAGAGTAGTTTCATTGACATAAGACATGAGTAGCTTTTGCAGTTTTGCACGGCATAAGGTGTCGAGACATTGCATTAATTATTCAAGACCACCGTGGAGTTCTGATCCTGGCCAGTTGCTTGTTGTGCAGTAGGCAATTCAATTCAATGTTTGTAGATGTGCAACCAAGATACCTGCTTAACTTCCCAAGCTATACCTCTCTGCATGCACTACGCTTCACAACAGACAAGTATGCTCTGTGCTTGTCTTCCGTTGGATCTTTTGAGTTCATCTGTTTTCATATAAAAAGTAAGATGTGCTTTTTGTAATACGGGTTTACTGCTTCCATGGTTTGCATACATACACTGTGTTTTCAATTCAACCCTTCATCCGATAACAACAATCTCACTTTCAGAATAATATCGTTTTTCATAAACTCAGCGTTTACCAAACGATCTGGCTACTTAATGTGCCTTTATGTTGTGCTTTATAATCAAATAGCAGATGTAAATGCAGTGCATATCAAATGATTCACAATAGCAGCCTCAGGTTCATTTACCCAACATTTCGTTAACTTTTTCACATTCAGAGTCTTTGACGGAAAAATTAATATTGTACTCATCGTACACATTTGTTAATGCACACGCTAAAGTCTAATGTCTGTTGTACGCACTTTTTCATATTGGGTGAATAATAAAAAAACTCGGCATACTATAATTGTAGTGTGTGTTAATCTGTCTCGTTTTAGTGTCATGTGTAATCCAAACCAATGTGAACACAAATATATTACTACCTGTCTTTCGTATCACGGTTCCATTTGAGAATGACATAAAATATACGTATTGAGTATTGACTCTATTTACCTACCTTTGCAGATTTCCCCCGTACTCATAAACAGATAGATAGAGCAGAGTAGAGTGAGTAATCCATTCACACTTTTGTTGAAATTTGAAATAATTTGCCTAATTGTATGCATAATTATTTATTCCATTAATTTCCACTTGATCACAACAGAATTTTTTATGATGTGAAGTGTTTATCGATTATAAGTATTTAACCATTTAACATTAAAGATGGTTGTAGAATTTAATATCATTTCCTTGTTATATCGTTAGATTGTTGTTTAGCTGAAATAATTTGACGCAAATATTTCTCATGGTGTGGTTTAGTGGTAATTAAGATTCTAATAGTATGAACGCTGCGCAAAATAAGGGCATTCAACATACATATGCATATGTACGTACAAGGAACAATGCAGATAACATTAGATGCCTACATATGCTACTTTAGGGAACTCTACAGCTATTGCAATAATAATGTATGTAAGAAGTTATAAGGATGGAAAGAGTGCTTTCTCAATTTAGCTTTGACTTCTACAAACATGACAGACAGACAGGAGGGAGGAGATGTTTTGTCTTGTACTGCATGTTCTTGTTGTGTGTTTACGGTGAAGATAGGTACAGCAGGGTGAATGATATCGAAATACGAAGATAGAAGGTTAAGAAGTCATCCACTATATACGGCGAGAATGTTGAGATGCTATGCAATACCCGTTATAGTAAACTCACAATCAGTATAGAAGAAGGAACTTGAGAAAACACCGAAATGTCTTGGAGTTACTTGACACGCTCCTTCAATTCATCGACTGCCGCAGCCTTCACCACCATCTTCCTTCTTTGAAATTCTTCCTAACTACTTCACAGCTTTTACCATAGCCTTTTCAGAAAACCAACATAAGAGGCACACAGTGTAGGAAAGTTTTTCAAAATTATGAGCGTCAGGCCAGATACACTTATACACTTACATTTAAGTGCAATTAAATCCATAGATACTCCTAATTTGGAACACAGAAAGCACACATAGCTATAATACACGTTCAAGAAAGAAGTTCTGTGTGTGTACCTACTATGCGAGTGTTAATACCGTTGTAGATGGTAATATTCAGTCACTTTACATATATTTGACTTTATATGCATCTATAAAGGAATATTAGTAGGAACACTTACCATAAACGTTTACATGTGTTCAAGTTGCAAAAGTATGCCTCTTATGTGTGTTTGTGCGGAGAGGATGCTTATCCTGTATTAAATAGGTCCATACGCCCTCCGCATTACCTATTTAGTATGAGAAGAGATTGTAAAGGGCAAATTGAAAGATTTTATGTCGTTTATATTACCCTAAGCTACTTGGTAGGCATAAAAGGGAGCAAACAGGGAAGAGATGAACATAAATTAGACGGGAGAAGTGAGGCATTCAACAAGGGCGACAAGAGCACATCCCGAACATGACACTTTGGGCTGTTTTCTAATAATCCTCGAATCAAGGGCTCAAGTCTTCTTGTGTGCTTGTGTCATAGGACAGCACCACCACCTAATTATCACTTACTCCTTCTCTCAGAGAAAGGAATTTCTTTCATTCCCCTCTAATTAGCTCAACATTCCCTTTTAGACAGAGTTTGCATGTGTTTTCTCTATATGCTTATCGTCTCTCGCCTCTCCTTTACTGCTTTTAATACAAAGCGAGACTAATTTTTAACAACCTTTTACTCTCGAGTCTTGTTTCTGTGCAAGTAACCATGTCCCTATATATGAATTCATTTAATTCCTTGAGAAAATTCAAGTTATTTTTTCATTATAATTTTAAAATTAGTTTCGCAATCGTAACTTTCTCCAGATATTGCTCAACTGCATACTCCTACATACTCTATCAGCGTTTACTGTGTGTGAATATTATGGATGTACAATGTACAAGTTGTGAGGTGAGGAGGAAAACTTTGTTCTCTGCTTCTTTCATGACAAGTGAGCATTCCCTTTTTCAAGATTTAATTTAATTTAATTTTAGTGTTCCAGCAAGTCGAGCTGAGCTGTCTCGTCTCCTACCAGGCCAAAGCCCATGCACACACACACACAAACACAGACACCGTGTACTCTGACTGAGTGCATATGAAACGTACAGTGAGAATGAAATTAGTTCAGTGAACTGACATCACATAGGAAATCGACTATGCATGAGAAATGGGAACAGTAAATACGTAGAAGATAAAACGGCTCGCTCACCAGATAATTTCCATTTCTGTTTTGTGACCAGTTTTTATGTGCACGGAACGTGTTTAAGTAAAGAGAGAATAAAATACGAGCTGGAGTCCGCATAGAGGTATGTAATGCTGCATAAGTGCAAGTAGCAGGCAACTTAGGCAAGTACGTACACAGTCAGCAGGTATTACAGAGTATGTATATTGTATGTATGTATAAGTATGCATGTGTGCTAAGAAGTCAAGAACGAATACTTATACTTAACACTGGGGCTGTGCTTAGTGTGCATAGTGTTTGACTTGCTACTGCTGGATTGCATTACATTATGTTTCGTTTTAGGTTTAAGTTGCCTTCGCTTATGTTATAATCTTGTGTATTGTGTAGCAAGAAGTGACAAATGCGGGAAATGCCTTCTAATTAGAACTAGGACCACACACGCCATACCACGCTATTTTATATATGTATGTACATACCCACTTACGTGCGCTGCTCTCGCTCTTTACATATTACGTGTGCATACACTCATGCACAAGTAGAAGAACTTTATTTTATAGCTGCTCCGGCTCGTTGTCCCGAGGAAAGCTTTGGGTTAACTTTAGGAAATCTACCTACTTAAGTTGCCTCTTTAGGTAGGAATATATTATTATACCACTTCCACATGATTACCAGACAGTTGCGTACACAGTAACATTACTTCCCAGAGTTTTTCTAGTATACTAGCTACCTACTTACTTTGATCAGAAAGGACAAAAACGGTTGAATATAACGATTGCATAGTCAGTGCTCTTCTAACTAATCGCAAATCGCACGCAGCAGCTAACACTCTCGTATTGAAGGGTAGCACTCGAGTTCATGGAATTCTGGATTTGAGCGCATTTGTCATTTCTGATCAGTGAGCTGAGGTACAAGATGCACACTAAATGGTTGACTCTTCTGATACAAAGATGTGTATTGAATGTGAGTTGCACATTAAGCGCAGGGAACGAACAGAGAGCTGCTGCCGCCTTCAGCTATGTAACGAATTTCAGGACTCCTTCTGCTCATGCCACAAACAACTGATGCAAAGCAGGCAACATATGTAAAATTTCTTACTGTATCAGTCGGCAATAATGTTAAAACAAGCCAAGACATGCAATATTTACCATCTCTATGCAAATCCATTCAGAAACAATATAATCGTGGCTGTACACGCATTCATATTATTAAAGATGTTTTTATGGTAATCTTATGTTGTGTTTTAGCAAGCAGTAAAGTTGGAATTGTAAGTAGCCGAACTCAGTGTGTGAGGAATGTGTCCTGTTGAGTTGATGAAATTGTTTGGCAGTTTATTTAATTTATACAAATGGCCTGCACAATTAAATTCACTATGATGGTTGCTGTACCTGCTCTATTTCATTCACTCACTCATAGTAACTTCATACACGCGTAGTACATACTTACATATATGTATTTACGTACCTATAATGTTAGAACCAGTTAATTACAAGTCTACACATTTAATTATGAATACACGGTTGTGTCCTCCTCGTTATTGGTTGGCCAACTGTTTGTTTAAACCTGCAGACTAAATGGAACTGTATATTATTTTGATAACGTTTTGCATTATTTGTGCATTGTACTGTTTGCTTAGGATTTAATACTGTACAGCAGTAATGGTTGAAAAATTATTGAGCATGCACGTTGAGTGAGACAAGTGGCATATTTGGTCAAAATGAAGTCAGCGATGAAATTCAATAGAGTTGGCCAAAGATGATTATCTGGTTGAGTCTTTTATTTGAGATTCGTGAATGGCTTGCTGATTGTGATTGCGCACTTTTACTCAAGTATGTTAGATCGTCAAAGATAATTCTATAATAGAAAAGTCTCAAGTGTATATAGTGAGTAACAAAACTACAGAATCTAGAATAGTACGTCTTTGTCATGTCCGGTTCACAGTGTAGTTACTTTATTATTGTGGGAAAAGAAAGAAAGAAAGAATCAATATTCACAGACTTGAAACGAATTATTCCCATTAAGAGTGATTTTGGAGCGTTGGCAATTTACAGGCGGTTCTAGTAATATCAGAATCAGTACAATACCCATACTTATATATAATGCAAACGGAGAGAGCTATATAGATTGTTGTGCCAAGGGTTTTATGTGCTTGTATGGCTAAGCCGTGCACACGCTTTTTACTTAGCTGGCAATAATTAAGCTAAACTCTACCCATAGCCAAATTCGCCTCCCTCCCTTCTACCTTATACGGCTATATTTGCGCATGCTACCTATATTTTGCCAAATGCAGCCATCATAATTTTCAACACAAGTCACAAGTGGCAGCGATTATTCTTGATTGTCTACCACCTAATTTCACCCCGTTGGTGATAAGGTTAAGCCGGTACTTCTGCTCACCTTTATCCATGCCCGTCTCCGCTTACCTTTTTACTTGCTCTGTCTGTCACCTTACTCTATATGCTTCCATGTATATCCTCTAGTATTTATACTATGCATAATATGTGGTGGGGAATGGTTAAAATGAGAAATAAATTATTCGGCCCATTCAATCAGATTCATATTCATGAAACTTCTTGTTTTATTCATCGGACTAAAATTTTTGCCAAGTTCTCTGTACAATAAAGACAGATAGCTTAGCAGAAAAATTACACATATACGGTTAAGTCTTGTTTCTTCGCTATGTTTGTGTTTGCATTCATATTTTTACTTTTGTCTTTTGTAGAATTATTTTCCTTGTTTGAATTTAAATAATGGTTCATTCATCTAAATGCACAAATATTAAGTAGTAGTTTACACAATTCAACACCTACGATTTTACGATTCACTCATTATATATATATAGTAGTATTCCGAAATATGTTTATACACTTTAAAACAGTTCAATAGTACAGTAATTCTAAAGTAATACAATATACAGACTTATTATAAATAGTACACACACAGGGGTTACTTACACAATTGAGGTAATTACACGAAGTACTAAACGGAACAATGTTCACCCTTATTTCGTATCCGTACTAAACGATTTGGTATTTAAGTAACTATTTTTAATACTAGTGATAATTAAGTATTTAATTGCCTATATGAAATACTTAATGTGTAGTAGGTACGCAGATACATGAACATACAATTAGCTGATGCACGTGTGTTTTTATTACCAACATCTTTTTGTCGGATTACAGACAATACAAAAATGTAGTAGGAACTAAAATCTCGGGGGAAGCTGTAGTAACGAAAAAACTAATAACGTACATATAAATACATGGTTTGTAGTAGCAGTAAATTGGTTGGGGGTAGATTTCTATAGTAAAGTGCTTCCATATAGTATAACTAAATAGCACCCAATCTGTGTGAACAGTGAGTGCTATTGTGTAGCGAAATAAATTATGAGTCTCGTCTATATGCGGGGGTATACGGTACAAGCAAACACACACCTGAGTTACCTACATTATGATTATTACACTAAAAATAAAAACTACACACAACGTCGTAGCAATGTACTTTATCACCAAATCCGACATGTTTACATTAAACCAAATGATCTTACAACTTTCTGGTATGTAAAGGCAGGCAATTGAATGTCATCACGTGTACATATGCATAAGTGATTTTACCTGCTTACGTAATACTAGAAGGCGATGTCGTTGTTACACAAGGAAGTGATTAATTCTAGTAAATGTAAGTTTATATAGTTATCTGGGTGGTCACTAGTATAGTATAATACTATATAAGTATATATATATTATGCATCAACAAAATTAGCAGATTTTTCTGTTATGTATATCCAATTAAGTAGATAGCATGTTCATTGTTTATGTATTTATGTAGTAGGCATTTTAAAGATTTCGTCAATATTACTAGTAGAACATCAACTTGATAGTAGTACACACATAGTTATTAACACGGGGATGGCAGCCAGAAACGATTTCATTGTTATTAGAATTCAATGATTGAGATTACGTTGATGAAACAATTCACTTTGTTCGTCCTTCTCCTTTGCAAAAAACTACAATTATGTAGGTAATTATTTGTATTTTGTTTGGGCTTTATGATATTTAAAGTTAAGATGGAGAGGAGGACCGCGTATGGTCATTGACTCATTGGAGCACGTGAAAGTCTTGTTACTGCATATTATATTTATTTAAATATAGCTAGCTTATAGATAGGGTAGTGCTTGACTCTTCTGCAAATGTGATTATTACATCTAATGATTAGTACATGGTAGGACTACTTGTAAAAGGTAGACCAATGTTGGTGAGTTTATTCATCATCAGAGTCATCCTCAGCTCCAGGACCGGATTTCGGTGGGATTGTGGAATGGTTGTACAGCCCTTGCGCCATCAATTGCATTGCTAAACCGCCTCGTTGTCCTGTCGCTTTCTTCAGCTTGGCTCGTTTGTTCTGCGTACATAAAATCACCACAAAACCACATCAAAATGAGCCACACACATTATTGATGATAACTAGACCCATTGAATACCAAAATACACAGAATAGAATACCACACACGGAAACAACGCAGACTCAGTGCGTCCATTCTATTTACTAATGCCGGTTTACGATAACTAGATTTCTCATTCTTGGATCTCTCTCTCTCTCTCTCTCGCTTTGTGAGAGATGAGAATTGCACGCCTTATTCTGTCCAATTTAATTTTTTTTCCTCCGTCCACTTATTCGGCATACCCCTGTAGTACAATATAGTACATCGGTACACCTACACAAGGAGTTCCTATAATAATACCTTATTTGAAGGAATCCGTAATATCTACTTTTTATACTGGTCCTGATGTATTTATGTATTCTAGTTTAAAAGATTTATTTAAGTTTATGCTTGTTGTGAGCTGGTTAGTATGTTTGTAACAGTAAGTAGCGTCCACATCACCAAAACTATGCAAATAAACCAACGAAAAGGAAACAAACCTCTACCACAAATTTCTTTGGTTTGGACAGAACCCACTGAACACCCAGAAAGCGCAGGCACACAAAGTTAATATTGTAAACAGAATGAGCGACAGACAGATTCTTTCGATTTCGCTCAGGTTCCATTCAATTGCCTTTCTGCGGTTTCCCTTTGATTTTGATAGATTGAAAATGAATGCGATCTGTTTCAAAGCAAACAGCAATAAACATAATACACCTAAACATACGACAAACAAACGAGACTTTGATTTCCATGATTCTATTTAGTGGAACTATTTCACGGAGGCACTTACCATAATTCTGCGTGCCTACCTAACTACCGGCAATTTGTTTCTTTCCTTGTAGTAGCAAAGTAGCAATATCTATCGATACAATTAGTGGTTCTTGCTCACATACGCACTTAGCTCTACGTCTGCCTATACACAGACGGTGCATAGAAAGGAATAGCAGGCACCTGCTAATGACACAGGTGGAATAGCTGAATAGCTTGTCCTGTTGTACACACAGTGCATGTTCAAACCACTTACGAAAGTCAACTTTTCAACAAGTCAAGTCAGCAGTGCTCTTGTTATGCTCAATTAGTAAACGGCAATATACCTTAAGAAGTCCCAATCGATTTGAAAAGATTCGACACAGAAAAATAATCGTTGCTAAATTGCTGACACTATTCTTGTTTTGATTGTGAATGAGATGAGCAGTCCAATAAAATTAAAAATTATCACCACTAATGACAAACTGGCTTTTATCTATTGAATATGCACAATGACTGCACTTGGTGATCTTTATGCAACACTGTTTAGAATAACAATTAGCTACCGCATTGTGAAGAGATGAAGATATTGAATTCACCAACTTATGTTGAAACATCACAGACAACTCATTGAAGACAGGATTTCACCTCATCTAAATATTCCTTCAGAATAGTTGTACTTTTATTGCACGTTGGCACAGATAAAATTAATTAACGAGAATTCTCACCTGAAACCAGATTTTGATTTGATTTTCATGCAGTCGCAAATCTCGGGCGAGATCCTGACGCCGTTTTTCTGTTAAATATCGATTTTCTTCAAACTCTTTTTTGAGTCGGGAAAGTTGCTCTGCCGTGAAAGCCGTTCGGGGTCTTTTCTCATCAATTTCCTTTTAAATTAAATTAAATACATTATAGGAATCAAGAAACATTGCTATTGCTGCTTTTTTTTTTACTTCCAAAGTTACTTTTCAACTACGGTGATTATTATAAAAATTTTGAACCTGGTAATACTACTTTATTTGTAGCAGCACAATAATAGCTCTTTTATGTATGAGTATCATTAATAGTACACAATAATAAACTCTTATTAAAGAAATTTGCAGTCCTATAAATTACATCCTATTTATTTTATAGAATTAAAACCGAAGCTTACAAGTCGCATGCAATTCATTGGAATTTACAAATATCACTGCTGCTTATTTTATTACAGTAAAACAAGTCTTCTTGGTATGGACCGGATATGGATGGTATCCATACTCGGTTAAGTTGATTTCAGTATAAATCGAATTTTAATAGTACTTACTACAATTACTACTCATTACCTACTAAATAAATGCATATGGAAAATGAAACAAAATGTTATGTTACCTTCTCCTTTTTCCGCCCACGGCGCGCTCTGGGACCTGCCCAGGATCCAACAATAACAAACTTTTAATTAAATACTATTTTAAGGCGAAGCCTCATTTTACAATTTACATTTAAATACACTAACAAAAATTCCGTCAAACAAAATGCAACCCAGAGCAGTACAGTACAACGTATGGATCATTGAGACGATCTCATTGAAGCCTACAGTAAGTGATTGTAGATGAAATGAATATTACATAATATTACATACCGTTTATCTGCGGAGACTGAAAACACGAATGATTATTCAGCCACTTTGTAAAGACCATGACAATTGGCACTATATGTACAATGACTGCTACAGTGTAATTTATGACCCTTGTGTAACTTAAAGTATTAGCAGCAAAGCTTGGTGCGAAAAGATAAACAACCACCATCGATGTTATGTGAAGAACATGATAGGGGAACGCGAACGGAGACGAGGGGAGCCAATGCGGAAGGAGTCACCGAAAAAGAATCGGGAAGCTGGATGCTGATAAAATGACGGAAAGTCATAGACTCACTTCAGAAGGTTAATCTTTCACACAAAATTGAGTCAAGTCAGTGAGAGTGAGAGAAGGGTAAGTATACATTTAGTCAGCCTGTTGAATTCTAACGAATAATCTCCGTCACCAACACCAATAAATATGTCCCGGATCTACAACATACATTATACAATCCTTTCACTTCAACTAACACCATCATCACAGAAGGGTACACGGCAATAAAAATATATGATTCCCCAGTCCCCACACCATAGTTTTCAGTGGCCCGTATTTAGTGAAGAATAAAATCTGAATTTATGCCTGTTCACATTTTTTGTTACATTTGTATTAATAGACACAGCATATGGTAATACAGATAGAATAATGTACAGTAGCTATTTACTAGAATAAATTTGATTACTTTTTATTCGTGCACACTGGAAAATTAAATATCATAGATATCTTGTGATGGCAGACAAATTAAATTGATTTGTGCACTCGCTTGCATCTTTCTCCCGAAAACATTGCGAAAGTACTCAACAGTTTTATTAAAAGATTACTCAACTGTGATCGCAAAGAAGTGAAGTGAGTAAGTAATAGTGGAAGGATTCATTTCATCACGTAGGAGTGAAATTGAGAGTAAAGAAAGAAATGAGAAGCATGGGAGATGGGATAAACGATGTGGAATTCCATTCGGTTCGTCTCGCACATTTTGTTTCACTTTCCCCTCCGTAACAGTAATCAGAATGATGACCGAGAAGAGAAACTCATCAACTGGAGAGAAAAATAATGTCTGATTTGAAATTCCACAAAGGCTACTCGTCCTCATGCACACCACTATACACACAATACACAGTAGTAAAGATAGCCACCACATAGCTGACATTACGTGTAGTAAATGTAGTGCACGGCACAATGAAGTGATACACACAGCTCTCGCGTTCATTGGCACTGTGCATTATTTGTTGAGTGAACTCAAAATCAGTAGGAGATCGGATATGTCTGCTTCGGTTTAACAGGCCCCTGTCGAAAAGTAATGGAAATGCAGACAGTGTTCAATTCACAAAGAATGCCAGCTGAGTGAGTGAGTGAATGTGTGTATCTATTTTCACGTATAGTTTCTGATGTGACTGCATGGTATTAAATTTTTGCTACTGATGGTTACTAATGGATGGAAATATCCCCACCCAATTTCTTAGATGTGATGGCCTACTGAATTTCCAGCAGTGGCTTTATGGATCTAGTACATCAGTGTCTAATGTGTACTACTAACTTACCACTACTAAACTATGGAGTGGTACGAAGTTGAAGGCACAAACATTTTTCCTAAACTCTAACAGAAAGACAGAGGAGTATATTATTGTGCACATAATCCATAGAGGAGTTAGCATTAGTTGAGTGGACGAGCACATTGCTTATCTATATGATCAATCGTATCACTGTGGCGAGCATTTTCTACTCTGTCTGCTTATTCAACATTCAACTTTTCACAATAGTGCTTTCAATCCAATCTAGTAAGTAATTCATTTGCCATTGCATCTGCTGTGTGTGGATGGGATGTGAAATATTTTACTCTCTGATATCCACTAGCACCGTGTGGCCACTCATGGAAAGCCTTTATTACTACTTTATTCCACTACTGGTGCGCTTATCTGTAGGAGAGCAGAGCAGGACCAGACCACTACGACTGTCTTTCAACTTGAGAGATAGACACACTCAATTAATTTACGCCTTGTTGCTTCCGAGCATTTCAACCGTGTACTTAGTTACTTTATGTGATTTTGTGTCTCGTCACGTCAGCTTACCATCTCACCCTTCTTAAGAATACAAACAGCTCGCGATTTGATTGAAATTCTCCTTAGCGTATAGTAGTCCACTATTATTTCTTCTACTGCATTAGCTAATCTCATTCTCAGCATTATCTCAGGTAATAAACTGTGATAGGAGTGCTTACACTGAAAATTCCCTACGCATTCAACTTTTGCTGCGTACAAACAACATGCGCCATTCACGACTTGTATGTATGCATAGATTAGTAAAAGTATTTACATTGGGGTTGCTCTTTGCACTGTAATCCATTTTATCATTTCAATTGGATTTTATTAATAAATGCAATCAAGTCTCAGCTTTCCCAAACGAAGATTTCAAAATTCGATACAAGTGACGATTGTCCCTGTAAACAATAATTGTGCGCCACAAGGGGTGCGCGACTCTTTTGGACACTTGTTTTATTTCTGCAGTAAATGAAGAACTAAATAACTGAATTAACCAGCACAAAAAGTTTCCCATGACTTTATAGCATTGTTAGTGGAATATGTTAGATACAATTTCCAGACTGTGACGGAGCAAATGTCGGTGTACTTATGTTACAGGATTTAGAAGTGACACACTTTTAGTAAACCAGGGACAACGAAAAGCAAGAATGCTTCATAAACTTCTCTGCTCAATTAGAAGAGCGCCCGCTCAGGACTGCTTTAGTAATGTACTTAGTTCACCAATTACACGAAATAGATGTGGTTGTCAGTGATGGTTTGATCATCTACCTTCTACAATACAGTAAACATATATATATGTAGATATGATGAAAACTACCACATTTGTTCCCCACTTCAACTGAATCCTACTTAGTGTTAATAAAATTACAGGTACATGGACACTAACAATAAGTATGATGGATTGCAAAGCGAATGGACGCTCCAGCAACTTGGAAAAGTCTTTAGTTTTAGCTGTTGGTTCTTGGTTTTTCAAAAATTCAATTTCCATCTACAATTTCCGCTGCAAATCATATGCCAGCAAAAAATTCTGTTTACGAGTTTTCATCTAAGCAGGCAAAATTTACTAGTCCTTTGGATTTCCCCACACAGAATATAATAAGTACATAGAGAGTGTATTTAGCTGTGTATGTAATTTTCGCTTGGCTCTAATTTAGAATTTTCCCGACTTTACTTTTGGCACAACTGGGCAATTATATCATTACCAGTGCCAACGGTTGGAACGAAACGATCATTTGATACATTTTAATTAATGGGAGATTAGAACACGTCTTGACAATTAGATCTAGGTGCTTGCTTGCTAAAACTAATTCTGATTCACTATATCATAATGAACGCACATGCTA
The DNA here is from genome assembly GCA_019776185.1 of Plutomurus gul. Lineage (NCBI taxonomy): Eukaryota > Metazoa > Arthropoda > Collembola > Entomobryomorpha > Tomoceridae > Plutomurus > Plutomurus gul. Next base: position 23,982 of record JABASC010000167.1, read on the forward strand.
AGTACATGTGTGCGTTCTCCTTCTGTAATAATGAGCTGACATGAAATGTTTACTATGTTCATTTAAGACCGGTGTACTGTGCTCACAAGGAAAGTACACAACTACTATGTTTAATACCTATATATAGACTGAAGGTTCTGATGTGAATCCAGGAGTACTGCGTCCACGTCCACCTAACGAACAATAAGCAATAAAACATCACCGTACACGTTATGTCGTCATTTAACCTACGTGACAAGTTACTTTAACTGCTCCAAGACAATGTCCGTACTCGGTACACAAACATAATGAGAATTCCTATTCGTAAATATGTATCTAATCTGCTATCTATGTGTCATGTCGACTCTTGTCTAGTTAACTAGACATTATTACAATTAAAATAATTGTGTACACCAACTGGAAAGTGAGTAGATCAAATGAGCAGGCCACCTTGATTCTCTAGTTTGGTCGGATGACGCAATTGAGTAATTTGTATGTAGAATGACAAGTGGTGACACTTCAACCGGAATCATACTTTTCCCAATGAATTCTTTGACTACAATTACTACTAACAATCAAACATAAGACTCGTGTACACTTATCATCGCTGCCATAATTACTCGCATTTTTACCCATTTACTTTTTTACCAGGGTCGCTCTTATCTCTTTTTCATCTTTATTCCCATTCATTGTAATGTATTTATTGCAACTTCCTAGGAGCATTGCATGTACACTGTGTTGTGTGTCTCTGCAGATATTTCAAAGTTCAGTCAGTCAAAACAAGGTAACGTGCAAACTAAAATTATTTTTTTAATGTTATAGTATTATTAGTCCAATACATATCGTATTACTATTTCTTTTATTATTATTTCGCATTATTATTATATCAATGCTAGAAGCTATATTTTAGGTTTAGAAGTCCTAATATGTAACAAGGTTTTCTAATGAAATGCTGTTATACAGTGTTAAACTAGAGAGACACGACAATGTGCCGTATATTTGTTGAAATTGAGTTGAACCTGGACAGGCCAAGACAGCAGACATGCAATGTAGTTCTTTGTATTATTTTATTCTGCTCATAGCTCACTTATGAAGGAAGCTTCTGTCAAATCCATCCCAAACAAATGCCAACCATTTTGAACAAAAGAGAGAAATGCCCATGCAATTTTTTAATTCTTTTCTTGTGATTAAATTAAACTGAAAAATTAATGGAGTCTCCTACATATTCCCTTTAGATAAGAAATCTCTTTTCCTATATTCCAACACGATGTTGCTTGGGTGGATTCGACTTTATGTAAACTGAAAGCCTTCGCTTCTCACATCGTGCGTTGTGCGTAGCTCCTGTTTCCCATTCCGCGCTAATTTCATTTCAGACTCTCATTAGTACGTAGAATGTCATAAATACTACTAGCACTTAAAATTCTTGGAAACTTTCTTGCGTTGTTGGTACACATTAAAATGAATTTATAACATGTACGATTTTTTAATGGCAATTGTCATGAAGCCAATTTGTGTTCAAATAGGAAACCTTATTACCTACCTTCAGCAACCATTAATAAATATTTAATTCTATTCAATCCGCAATCTGACAAAATAAAAATTAATGAATGAATTTAAAACTAATTGTAAGTAATGACTAATGAGTAATGATTGTAATGGCTCCATCTTTTTTACTTTAAATTGAATAAACAAGTTGATGGACAAAGACAGTTTACTAAGTTGCAACAATTTCTCCCACCCACACTGAACTGCGTGTAAAGCGTAGGAAAGGATAAAATATGAATAAAATATTTTTTTAGGGCTGCTGGAACAAAGTTGAGTTGAAGGCTATATGAAAAACGAAACTTAAGTAGCCTGTTCTATAATGGATGTGTAGTGTAATTTTTTGCAGCATACATTACACACGTACACATGTGTCTAGAGAATACGTGTTATGTGTGATTGAGTTCAACAAAGCAGGAATACGGTAGCGTGTTTCCTCATACTAAAAAAGAATTCCCAAATAGTTGAAGATGAAGTGCGTGTTGAAACTCTTACTTGTTTCTTCTGTTGTAGTTAACTTGGCTTAGAAGTATTGCGCATTGCCCTCAAGTTCATTTTGCCTTCGTCGGCATTACTTACATATTACAACAATTTCATCATCATCGGCCGATCTGAATAATTTCACCACGCAGTAATGCAATGTACCTATATTTATGCACATATATTTAGAACGTTGGTTTCATTGTTGGTTGGTTAGTCTGTGTGTGTAAATTCCAGCCAATTTCTCAATTTCAAAATATCCGAACCTTGAGTCATGCAATATTAGTGGCTGAGAGGTAGGACGAGTGCCGATGAGGAATAAATAGAGTTCAATTACAAAAGACTGACTGTTGCGAAAAATAATTGACACATTATTAATGGATAATTGTCTGAAAATGAGTGATGGAGCTCACAACTCTGTCAATAATTCATGATGTGTACTTGCCTAATTTGAGAGAAAGGTTGAGCTCGCCTAGGAGTACAAAAGCTAGAAATTAGTGCGTTATGCCCTGTCAGATTCAACATGCATAAATACAGAGAGACATACATTATCTACACACATGGCAGTCGGAGAAAACTCTTTCCTCAACTGATTGTGTGTGAATAGAAGCATCAAGTTTCCACTGTGCTACCGGTCTGCCACGTCCAAACCGCATATCTTTAGCGATACAGATATATATACATATATATATGTATTTATTTCGCAATGTAATACATACAACAGCATATTATTAACAATGGAAACTGAATGGGCTTGAGTACAACATGTAATGATATTGATTGATATGAAATGAAACTGGAACCCCAAGCAGCGTTCGTCCCACGTTCTCCTTGTCTAACTAACTCACCACACACATCACAATACAGTGTAAAGGCAAAACTCGTCCAAAAATGATACTCATTCATAGAGAATGAAACGATGACAGCAAAGACACTGTTTGTCAACGTCTACCTGCTTATTATGGCCCAGTATTTGCACATACGAAATAAGAGGAATCAACTCTCATCTACAACTACTTATGTATGCGTTACAATTTTGCATATGCCATGTACGTCCCCTTACATATTTGTTTACCCAAGAAATTCTCTAACATGCAGTTCAACTTTTCTGGACTCTACTCGCTAAAAGTCATTATAATGTGTGGGAGCCAAGCGATGGGCAAATATTGATTCAATTTAGAATTTACACCTGAGGAAGTGAAAGAATGAACTCCGCCTCCCGTTTATTAATATCTATGTGCTGCATTATAAAAACGGATCATATAATTATGCTGGTCTACTGACTTATTTTTTTTTAATTCCTTATAATTACTGCCTTATAATTCTTTCACAATAATCTTTATCTACATATTATAATACTATTACTTAATAAGAGATGAACGAAGAAGAAAATGTTTAGTGGTCACGGCACAGAGACGGAATGCAACATTTGCATACGATGCTTAAGTTATCACGATATAATAAATATGAGAACATTTATTCATCCATGTACGTATAGTGTAGGTATACTAATATTATGAAAGCGTCATGCCATGTGAATAAAAGTCACTCCACTAACAATGAGAGCCACCATTTCGTAGTCAGGGGCGCTTAGGGTGCACTCCTATATCACACCCCGACTGACTCAAAGTAAGAGTGGGATGTCACTGTTGGCAAATGCTGAGAGAGCGATGCATTCGGCAAAGGCATACAATCGTAAAGAGTTAACAAATATATAAGGGTACATGTTTGCAGCACAGAAGTAATCAGAAGAAATATGTGACTGACTGACTTAACGACAGTAGCAATGCCCTATTCCAAGCAAAACTTTAAACGCAATATTTACTGCACACATTAACTTTTCAATGTTTCTATTTCTGTCAGTGGGCTTAACATGCTTAGTATGTTATTACTTGCACACATGTCTAATATACAATATAATCCGAAAAATAATCGATTTGGTGAAATGGACACGGTTCTCACAGCGTTTGCCACTTCATTTGGTTTGATTGCATTCTTGTATTCTGCAGACCAGGCCACTTTGGTTGAGTGTCATGTCTGTGTATTTTGCCACGCTATAAAATCATTCAACTCTCCCCAGCATCACCCTGTTACGCACAATATGACAAACGATTGACGTCTGCATTGCACGAAATTCTGCCTTAACGAACTTTATCTTAATAAAACCGGATATGGGTTTCGCATAGAAATCGTACTTAGCACACTCGTCTTCTAAATTTAGACCTGGAAAATTGCATAGTAGTAGTAGCAGACATTGTGCACACGTTATAGCATCTGTACAAAGGTATTCAGACACTTTCGTGTCTCCCAGACTTGGCTAATATTGCAATTGACCTTCAGCGACTTTCACATGCAAACTATTTTTACAACTCTTGCAAACAGATAATGGATATATCAAAATCGCGGTGGTTGAGGAAAAACGATTGTCAGGGCACAATCGCGCTGAAAATGAGCAATGAAGTAATATGCAACCTAGAGCCTCTATAGGTTAGAGGCAAACTGGTCCGCATTAGTATTGTGAGTAACGTACCGTGTGGTAGTTCTCGACTGGCAAAAATGTATACAAGTCAATTTCCAACGTCCAGTTCAACGAACAATAGTCCCTAATGTTCAATAGATTCGATTATGAAGTCATGAAAGGAAAGAGAAGTGCTTTTGTTGACAGTTTCATTCCCAATGGCCACTGGCTCGCCTTTACAATACTTCAATGTCCACACAGGCACAGTGAACAGGAATACTCATACACAAAGTAAGTACAACACAGGTAGCCCCAACGTGTATTTTAGCCTCTTACGACTATTATTACTAAATATCCATGTAGAAAGTTGCCTTTGTGTGTAAGTGGCAAGTTAAGCCCACAAGCGACACATAATATCCAATCAATACTCGATACAGTATGAATACCTGTAAGTAATAAAGCCACATGGCTCTGTAGCCCCGTGCAATAGTAAGTAAGTAATAGGAGTAATAGTAGTAATAGCAGCGACATTTCTTATTCTACTGTTGACTGTTCGGTTGTTAATTATAATACATGTGCACTCAATTCAATTCCATGCATTATGCAGATATAATGTATGTAATGTACTCACAGCCAATATACGAAACAACATTTCACCAACATGTAGAGTGTTCTAGCTGTATAGAAATTTGACAGCAACATGACAAGAGGGTAAAATGGAAATTCACATTCAAGTGATAAGAGAGTCACAACACAACATAACAAATATTATTGAGTGAAATGACAACCTCATGCTATACTATTCGAACCAATTCAATTCATTTCCAAATGAATGGCTACTCATGTGTGTGTATTGCTGTTAGCAGCAGGAAAATGTATTGAGGCACTACAAGTTGCATTGCCTTATATACTAGTCACTGTCGTGCTGCTGACTATTGCGCTCGCTCCACTGTATAAGACTACAATTGACGAGATATATTCCCATTCTTTATGCATTACATTTGTGTGTTGTTGTAGGATGACGATGATGATGAGTCGATAAGTGAATGACATCCAATGAGAAAATTATGATGACAGCTCTACCAGTGGAATAAAATACTTGCTCGAACGTGCAAAACATAGCACATTAGGAAGTCTATGTATACTGTATACATATACTACTTATGTGCTAACGGTGATGTCGGTATTTTTTTCATTGGACTAATATGTCTTACCGTCCACATTATAATTGTGACAAGGGAGATGTAGAATTCAGAGCGAATACACGTAGTGGTGGTAATCGTTTGAGTAGTCTTCAAGTCACTCTATGTTGAGTTTAGCCCATTAAAAAATCTTACCGCATACCGTATTTATTTATATGGTCATATTAGAGGGTCGTGTACGTGTACTGTACTATCAACTGCGTTGCATTATTGTTGTGACTTTCCTTCCTTTCTCTACTTGTAGTGAATGGTAGATGGTTGAAGTATGTAGATGTTATCGAGATAGCGCAAAACAAAGTACTTACTTCTTCCTGTAAAACAAAGAAAAAACAATTCAGTTAGTGAGATTCCGTGTCATTTCCACAAAACTATTATTGTATTATATAGAGTACAGATTAACTATATGTAGTAATTGCTGGGGACTAGAAAATACATAATAACAGTATCTATAATTGGACAATTCAGATTGGAATTGGGGTAGGAATGGTTTTTGTTGTATTGGCAGAACTTTTTTTAATTGTTCCGTGTAATTGCTCACCCTGCTGTTTAAATATGTAGAGATAGTAAATGTAGATTGGTTAGCAAGAAGGAAAAATGAAAATACATGGAAGAGACTTCACGCAGAGAGTGTGTATGATTAGCTCTAATAATATAATTATAGTAATAGCAGGGAATGAAAGGGTAGCAGCAGAAAACAAACTGATACGACATACGAAGAAGAAACGGAAAGAAACCACAAAAATTGAAATTGCATTCTGCAAAGAGTTAAATTGTTCAAGAAGGGTATGTTTTATGAATATGTACTACTAGCATGTATATTTATGTTAAGGATGCTAAGCATGACGTAAAGGTATTATGGTAAACGACGGGACATATATAATATGCAAGTTGTATAAAGGTACATACATAGGCTTATAAAATTCTATGCATACATGTACTCTCTATAGTGGACTTACTTATAGGGTCTGCGTGATATGTGCACTGAGAAATTTATTCTAGATGAAGAGTTAACATTTGTTTGTCTGGTTGTGTCTTTATTTGTACATTCATCTTCATCAGATAGGTTCACGTACCTTTCACTACGTGAATATAGTGGGGTCGCTGAAGAGTAAGCGAAGCCCAGTGCACATGATAAAGTTTTAACATTATAAGTCAACTAGTAAGCTCCTCCGGATTATGTGTATCATAATTATCATTTATGCATTCAATGTAGGTGGTAGGTTATCATTACATTTAAAAAAGTCGTTTCTATGAAAAAACGGCCAGTTCTCCAATGCAAAAAAGGGGAAAATTAATTAGGATCTGTGAATCGCCCAACATTGAGATATTACTAAGTTTGAGCCTGAGGGGATCATCATGCTAGCAATCAGCCCCTTAGCCTCCCTCAACTCAACTCATTCAATTCCCCATCCAGATCCATTACAGAGCAACATCCGAAATCTGATCTGGCTGTGTCTCTCGACATGTACTAGTGCTCACACTCCATCCCTTCGCATTGTTCAATTAAACCTACTCTCTCAATTCCGTTTGGGGGGTCTTTAACATTAACTGCTAATCATTACCTCATCAATATACCACATATGCACTCCTCCACTCACTACAACAAAGCATACCGAGAGAAATTATGTGGCAAAAATTAAACGCTGAAAGAATGCACATGACTTTGTATTATTAAGTGTTGAATCTCCATACAAAATGCTGTTTTAATTGTTGTACACCTGCATGTGTCTCCTATTACTACAACTGTGTACATCACAAAACCCCCTCATAAGAATACATTATGCACAGTATCGATATACCACACACAGGAATCCAAATTGTGGCCTGCGCGGAGCATACTAATTGTAAGTAAGCGATAAAAAATTAAAATTCTCTATTTACTGCACACTTGAACGCACAATGTTAGTCATGGTCATCCTTACATAATAAATTCGCCAAAATTGCCTGAGTATGACAGCCGCGAGTTGGAGCAAGACAGTGCAAACAAACTTGAAGCAGAAGCATGCAAACTGTTACTGCACTATTGACTTTAGCTGCTGACTAACCACTGGAGATGTCTAGTCTCGACCATTTGAGAAATTAAGGCACAGCTTACAGTTTATAGTATTTAAATATACTGAAGAACAGATTAGAATAAGCAGCTACTATGAAATTTTCAATCATCGTGAGAATTTCCGCATGAGAGGAACTTAAATAGAGACGGTGAGCTGTAAGAGCTTTTAGACTACTCATACTCGTTCACGATGAAGCTAATGAGAGCTCTTGGAGGCGACACAGAGAGTCAAGCTTTATTAAACATTTCCCTTGAGTTTATTTACCCAGGTAATTGAGAAGGGAATAAATAAAGGCTTCAAGATACACAATCTACTACTACCATCTATACAGCAGTTACGTACACAAGAGTGTGCTTGCATGAGGGTGAATATGAAATAATAAGTTAAACCTATCATCCGCAACACATTCGATATATTTCAATTCCACTTGACAGAGTGCGATCAGACTCGAGAGTCATGTCAGTCGACGAAGCTAATTGTAAAGTAAGGCAGCATGGCTGACTTGGTTTGCTTGATTTGAAGAGAGAGGACAAGACAGGTCAATGCAGTTCTCCTCTCCTTTTACGCTATTAATACACACAATGTATCATTGCATCATATCATAAGTAGTATTTTTACTCCTGAGCAAAGAGTTGAATCGTAAAAAGAGTCGACAGACTAGACAAAGATTTTTTAAGAGTTCTTTTATAACTTATTTAATTTTATTCTCATCCCATTCCGTTTAAACACATTATCAAGTAGTCTAGCCTCGTTGTAAATTGTACTGTAAGTACCTATAATGTATACTACAAACCTGATGTACGACAAGTCTGCATAAATATATTGATGGTGTATAAAGCAGATAGAGAGTAGAGCCTGCCTGCCCTGTTCTGTAAAAAATGACATGGGTTGTTGTATCGAATCGAATGGAAGTGAGTCACTACACGATGGGCATCCCTGTCTTGTGTATGTATGTATGTACCTGTACGCGGGGTGGATGGATGTGAAGCGGGCATACGAAAAGCAACTTCAATTCACAATCAGCTCAGTTTAGCTGATATTCCTAAACATTTCGCGCCCCGTCAAATCGCTACTTCTTCAAATGTCACCTTCGAGCCCACACAGAAATCTCGACTCACCGTGTGTATTAGTTGGTATTAGTAGCAGCAGCAGGGAAAAGACAAGACAACGCTCATTTAGCTCTATGTGCAGCATTGAAAGCGCTCTTCTTCTACTTATGCACACAGGGAGGATGCTGAGAATGAATGTGCTGTTGCACTGTGTACGATGTAATGCATAAGCAATCTAATGTAATGTAATGCAATGTAATAAGTCAGACGCAGCCACGAGACAGATTCCGAGCTAACTTGACTTGAACTCAACCCTTATCCCATGGAGTTGAATTCAATCGACTTGACTTTGAAATCCTACCTTCACACTTACCATCACATCACCATATCATTTTCAACGAACTCTCAGTTTTAGACTAAAAGGGAAATTGTTGAATAGCTGACAATGAGTGAGCTTTTGTTTCGGTCTATCTCTTGTATTCTTTTCGTAAACGAACGAAGGACGATCAAGTAAATACTTATTATCTGCTAGTAATGCTAGTATTATATACATACCTAACATACATCAGTTTCCTTAAGCCAACAACCTACGCTAATGCTTTATTGTTAGTTTACTCAAGAGTCAGCTATAAGTATGTATTAACAATAAGTAAAACATTAACGCTACATTACATCACGCGGACATTTGAATATCGTATATCCTGTTACACATATAGGAAAAATAAATTCATTACCTACAGCATTGATAATAATAAATGGCTGGTTGTGGGTGAGAAAATAATAAGAGAGTTGGCGTACCAAAGTCCATCCCTAGTGTTTGTGTCTTATTTTTCTACTCGCAAAGGTATCAGAAGTCGTTGTCTACCACCACACAGAGAACTAGACTCGAAGCTATACAAAAACTAAAGCAAACGAAACGAAACCACCTGAGAGTCGGTCTATACATTTTGTTGTATAGACACATATGTACACACGAGTGCTCACTTTCTCACTGTATAATATTATGATCAATTTACCTCGTTATATCTTAGATATCATCATTATCATTCTTCTACTTAGCCACTACTATTGACAATTTCAACAGCTTCAGGTGAGAGCGGAAGTGGTCTGCTCCGTTAATCCAAAGCCTTGGTTGATTGGTTGTTGGATTACCCGATTGATTGGCTTTAATGTCCAATTTGTTAAAAAAATGCATACATTTCAGAGCTCATTGTGCTCATTTTCAATTTCCAGTCATTAGACTGCGAATGTTGAACGGAGGAGACAAGAGGAAAAGGACGGGCATTGTATTATGCACATAATAAGTGAAGGGGTAGCATTAGCGTGATACGATGACAGTTGGTTTGGTGGTAGTATAGTAAAATGTGTATTGTGGAGTACAGCATGGAAGATGCATGATATGTGGGGCTGGGAACATGTTGATAGCATTGCTTCACGGCTACCTACCTTAACCACTCAAATGTATTACATTTCAACTTCTATATAGTCGTTAAGAATCTTGGCTGCTCTACGTGCCTTTATAAGGCAGTGGCTAAGTCAGCCTTACTTCTCGAAATTCTCTGCATGGAACTTGGCTAAACTTGCAGAATATAAATTCGTGTGTACCTACCTGCTACTATTATGTGCGTGAGTGTGCTTGCATTTCATACACTTTTACCATTAACAATATTTACAATTTCATTACGTTCGCTCATGAGTGAATATCCAGTTGAGATATATAGTAGATTAACTTTGACGAAGAAACAACAATGTTTGCAATTTTGAAGGCAAGACAGTAAACTGTTAATGGGAGACCTTCAATCTTCAACGTCAACAACACTTCAGCTTGCTCTCAATCTCTTATTTTTGTATTCATAATTAACTGTTTGTAGTGCCTACTGGCTTACGTAGTCGAAACTGGCTGGTTGTGCGCACTGAGACAGTTAGTCAGTTTACGTTTACTTTAAAATCAGTTTTTAGCAGGGATTCGTAGCAGGTTGTTCAACAAGGCAAAAAATGCCACACATTTCCATTTACTGCAGTTGAATTTCGCTGGCGGTAATTTCGCCAACTATTGAGCTGCTGACATATGTATGGCTTATTTTGACGAACGGTTTATTAGCTAGCTGGGGAATTATGATGGATGCAAAATAAAATTGTAAAATATAGATACAGATTCATTATTGCCAGTGGTAGAGGAGTAGGCAGCTATTAAGTGCATTTACTTCTGCTAAATCATTTTAATCTAGACAGATATGACAAGAGATGGAGGAAGGCAGGTTATTTTATGTCTGTCTCTAGTACAGAGCCCATTTGCTTTAGCACAGGTACACACACAGACACAGTGCACACATTGCATCAGATATTTTTCTACCTGTTCACAGTCATCACAATTCCTAATGTAATGAAAAATAATGAATACCTGTAGTAAGGTAATAAACAAAATTATAATTACAGATGTTATAGCTCAAGCACTCTTTACAACAGACAGGTCGACAATGGAAAATATGTTTTATGAATAATATTTCTGTGTAAGTATCTGCAGATAGCTATCCAAGCCACTGTTTATGTTAACGACATGCTAATGTTAACGACACAAGCAGTCAAATTGTGAGTGATACTTTCGCTGTTGCATCCATCCATTTGATGATGCTCTTTTCAAAAACGAATTGCATGAATGAACCCACGAAATCAAAAAATGACTAATGATAAAAGTATTCCCGGTAGTAATTTCATTGAATGATACTGGCTAGGGATTGATGGCAAAAGTAATTTTTCAAATATTAAACTTGTTACATCATCCACCTCTCTTGTCTACGCCTCCCTAAATGAACACACAAGTAATTGAACTGTGTGTACAGTAAGAACGTAAGTCCAAGCTGTTTCTATACACGAATATTGTGCACAACAAACTATTGTAAGAATTTCCTAGTTAAATTGTGGAAAATGGTTGACTACTAGGTATTTAGGTAATTTCTGTGAAAAATCAACTTCATTTGTCTCAATTGTGAGAATAGAAAGAGTAAAATACATATACTTATAATAAATAATGTAGGCACTTTTGAAAGAAGTGCATGAACTTGACATGAAGGAGAACACATGATTTTCATGTTTAGGATACAATCTACACAAAGACCCTTCATGTTGTTGTACTTACTTACAGTTGTGTGTGTCTAAGGTGATTTAAGCTTTCGTCAATATGTGTACCTTTCAAAATACGAAAGGATTTGTAGGAATTACAAGTATTGGCGAGCTAATCTAGATTAGCTCGCCAGAAGGAGCGAACAAAGGGTCTATGAAGGAACACTGTGAAGAGACAATGCATATAAAAAGGAATTACTTGAACACGGAAAGGGAGAGAAACGTTTACACCATTTTTACGCACAAAAGGGGATCAAGCTTATAGGGTGATAGCTGACACATGTGATCACACACGGATTATTTAGTGCTTACACACACACGTAGACATACACACGGTATAACGTGCTACATAACAGGTAGGCACACACACACACACACAATGCATTTGCAGAAGAGACCTGCTATACATGTTCTTAAAACTTTGTCTGCATACATAGAGTGTGAGTTTTAGGAGAGAAAAGTTCATTTACACACCACCACAACAAATGCAAACGTTTAACGTTGTATCGCTTTCGACTGTTGTAGTAAGGCCATTATACACGTAGTATAATGTCTCTACAAAGGAGCATTCACTACTGATGTAATGGGTAGATAAGACGGCGAAAGAAAATCGTTTGTGTGTACAAACTTATATATACATACATAGTAGAGTGAAGTTACTTTCAACCCAATAGACTTGTACAGAGCTCGTATGTATGTATACTGCATAACACTGTGGACAGGACAAGTGGAAATGTTCAGGTGAGGTAAAGGTTTAGCTATAATAATAATAATAATGATGACTGATGTAAGTGAAAGAACGAGCGCCGAGCCAAGCGGGTACTAACTGTGCTTGCAGCCAGTATCCGTGTCCAATACAATATTTAGACAACTTTGAACAAAAGCCTATTGTTAACCATTGAACCTGAAAAGCTCCTGTTTAAAGCTCTCTTCTTCTTCTTCTCCTTTCACAATACTTAAGCAGCACATGTGTTTCCTTGAGAGAGTAGACCCTCGTGTACATTCTTTGCCGTCCTGCCTACATCTAATCATCAGATCACAAACAGAACAGCTCTCTCTATAATGCAGTTGACACGCATCTTCTCGGTAATCAGATTTTTTCTAGTCATTCAAATAGGCAATTAAGCAAAACATTCCCACTCGATAGATTATCTACTTCTAAAGTGAAAATGTCTAAAAATGGACATTGTAATTTTTCGCAAAATTGCATAATTACGCAAATACAAGTTAGGCACACATTAATTGAAGATAACATAGTCGAGTGTATCCAGACAAAAGTTGATGAAGAAATTGACTGCAAAAGGCTAACTGGTTTTTGCATGGGAGTTTTAGCATCCACAGTGAATTAAAGAGCCAAAGGAAAGAGGAAAGTATGGAAATGGCAATAATGGCAGTTGTTGGGCATATGAGCTAATGTTGTGTTGTGACGTGCATGGAATGTCTCTATTAGAGAAACCACACAAGTAGAAATGGTTGCGGTTGACGGCCAGGTCAGCAGGGAGGCTCAGGACCCCCCATACAATGATCCACCTTGTCTGCCCATTCCCCACGTTTCTCGTCGGCAACTCTCTACTACCTACCCGTAAAAAATTTCAGTCCAGAAGAACATTCGTAAGTAGTACTCCACACACACAGTATTACTATGCATGTCCACTCTAGAGCCAGAGCACACCGTGCGTGCATGCAGATGTATGTGTATAGGTTCCCAATGTAAGATGTATTTCTTCATAACACATTGTACAAACATACAGACGTAATCATATTGTATTCTGTGAGATGCATTGCAATGTAGTATTGTAGATGCACACATAACAGCACTACAATATACGCAATATGAAGAAGAGAGGCGGTCTCGGTCCCTCAGCCGCAACACGAGAACCCCACTTTTCATGCAACATAATTCCTATCGTTATCATGTCATGTCTCGGCCAACATTTGAATGAATTCTCTCAAACACTAATTTCTCTATTACATACTTCATCACTTGGCATCGCTTCCCTTATACCTACTACTATACGCTCACATTCAACAACACACACACACACAGATATTATTACTTATTACAGCTCCGTCGTCTTGAACATTGGATGATACTGGACGTAAACTTGACTGGACCTCACCATCAGACAACACAATAGTACTTAGTTACTTAAATACATCCCACTACTACTTACCACTACTACTTATTATTATTATACTTGCCCACTTCATATCGTATTACATCAGACAGAGAGAATCAACTCTCTATTTTCTACAATCTCGACTTAACAAGCCCTTCTGCCAACAGCCATACGAATATTCTCATCATAGCAAACTTAAACTCTATCATCACTATTTCTGTTTTTTCTCCCATGCACACTTTGCCAATTCATTGACTCACCTTACTATCCACATTTTAGACAATGCGAACCCTGACATCCTAAATTATAAATAACAAGTACTCACTGACACCGGTTTATACTTGTTGTTGCAAACCCTCGCCTTTCTCAACATTTGCACCTAAACCAAATTTTACCTAAAATACGATTGTGCTATCTTATTACGGGGCCATTTACAATTGAGATGTTTCGATCAACAGGAGAAATATTCATTTAATTATCTAAAGTACAGCATTGGTATTGGTATGTACAACGTTGTAATAGATACCCTTTAACAAGAGCAAACAAATCTGGATGCATGTAACTATGTAGCTACATAATTCAGGTAAATGGAAGCCACGTTGTATTTAATCTGAATTTTTGCCGATTTTGGAGAATTTACATGAGATCCCCCATTAAGTTTGCCTCTAATTTGCATAATTAGGTGGGGAAAAAGTGGACGTAGATAAGAATGAAAACTTATTTGCCGATAAGTAGCGTTGATATGTAGTTGTAATTATATGAAATGGCATGAATGAGAGCAGGTGGATTTGATGATGATGTTGCATTAGTAGTGAGGGTCTGAAGTTGTGATGGCGAAGATCTTTTAGCTATGAATTATAATGAGAGACTGTGCTGCTGAGAAAGTAGAGAGAGAGAACCAAAATGCAAATAACTGAGTTAAGAGGTAGGTTTTCACTTTGCATGACATAAAGAATAAAGAATAATACGATTGTGTCATGCCATAAGGTTTACTGGTAGACATGACAGCACACTAAAGTGAATTAGATATCTACAGTGGGCAAAAGTCGAACATTAGTACTACTGTGCACTGCAGCACCGGTGTTTACTAAGTGTGGAAGAGAGAGCACGATATGCAATGCACTTCAAATCGTATTCATAAT
Organism: Plutomurus gul; assembly: GCA_019776185.1. NCBI lineage: Eukaryota > Metazoa > Arthropoda > Collembola > Entomobryomorpha > Tomoceridae > Plutomurus > Plutomurus gul. Next base: position 39,128 of record JABASC010000167.1, read on the forward strand.
ATGCATATTCTGTTTCAAGTTGTTAATGGAGAGCGAGTGAGACGAGTATTGCATTGTATGCTTTGCATTCACTCACAGTTTAATGTAGTGAGCAGTAAGTGCTATTACTACAGTATGTGTGTTTGTGTGATGTTATAGGAGTGATTATATATCATCGTATGCATATGTATGTATGCTCATATTATGTGCAGAGAGATAGAGAAGAGCAGATGCGTGGTTGTGAAAAATCCACATACGGATGATATAAGTGAGTGAATGTGTGTGGTCTGAGTCTGTGTTGCGATGCGATGGCTTTATAATAATTTCTCATGCATTCTTGCCTTTCCGGCTTCATCAATAACAACAAGTACACACAGAAGCGAGCAGAAGAAGAATACCATAGCAGTCAAGTTGAGCTGACGTTATGTAACGTGCTATAGTAGTGACTATATACTCTAGTGAGCTGATGCAGCCGTAGGTTAGCAACGTACACCGAAAGGACCGCGTTATATGTATCTATGTATGTATGTTTGTATATGTAGGACTGCGGCCACTGCTCATACATACACGGAATATAGCTCCTGATGTGATATCAGTGCGAGCGAAAAAACATGACCCTGCCTGCCTCGGCTCACTTTTGAATCGAATCCGATAGAAAGCCAAAGTAATGTTAAACCGTGTATCTAGTCTATTTATCTATCTCAAATATCGTGGTATCATCTGATCGTGTCCCTTGATGTCCTGTCCAGAGCCCCGTCCTCTTCCACTCTTGACTGTCTTTACGCTGATAGAGTTGGCCAAGTTGTAATAAGCACAAGAGGCAACTTAGCTCTTCCTAAACAAGGCTTTGTCCTGCCTTTATTTTACTTTTAGTAATTGTATCAGTTGCTATTTATCTCTACTAAGAATGTTGGTATTGGGTCAGAATAGCAGGTATTTGTAACAGTCTTGCACTTTTATGTGCAGAGACGGGTGAGAGTGAAATAATACCCATTCAAGTAACACTAGCGCGCTGTAGTCTACACATACAGTGATACCTCTTGTATGTATCATCCAGATGCCCACCTGTCATCCTTAATATACTCGGTATACTGTTTGAGCATGAACTTGTATGCTCATTATTGTTCTTTACGTAAGAAAAAGTATCGTTGGACTCACTCACTTACTCACTATCGTCGTATCAATCGGCATAACGATTACAAGAGCTTATACAACGTAATGGCATAACCTCAAAGGCCAATCATTGTCAACGGACGGGAAACTTCAGAAGACACACATCGAGACACACATTTCACGTCTCAATGCTCAATACTTAAGAGGAACTGATTAGAGATATTTCTTCATTTGGCCCACATCAGATCACTGAGTTAAACCTAAGTGGACTTGACCTGATTATCTCATTTTCATTTCACCTCCGTGTGCCTATCATTTTACTGGTAAAAATATGTAAGCAGATACAAATGATATAAAATTGTAAGGTCTGGTATTTCGACATCATAGCTGAAGACTTTTTCCTCTTAAAACTACGCAGAGACAGCACAGACACTTTTTTGTACCTATGTCTTCCTATGATCCGTTACTATATATATATATTGTCTTTGTAGATGGATTTCCTTTGAAATTGGATCGGCATTTCCAATTCTTTCCCTCCTATATTAAATGCATTACCACATATCCAGTTCCTACTACTACAGCTATACACATTGTGTTATGCTAGTTATTTTCTATGTGGAGCTCGTAACATTGTTAATCAAACTTCTTTCCGAATCAAATGAATCACTGAATCATTTCAAGTGTAACATTCGAGTCGACAACTTCAGATATTTCCACTCACATCACTGCTAGAACATTTTACCGGACGAAAACGAAATGAACGACTCGCTCATCTAATTGGACTCTTTCCCATACCTTTCCTTAAGAGGGCTGTGGTACTTTCTTTTCTACCTGTGAAATGAGCAGCAGGAGCGCGAGCCGTGTGCACAAATATGCACCCAACCGAACCATCGAATTCTATAAGTATATACAATGTTGTGTGCTACGAAATAGTAATGAAATTTTAAAAATCCAATCCAGTAGTTAAGCTGTCCCCATTCTCCAACATAGAAATTACTGGTCGACTAAATATCTATCTATCACATAAAATGATGAGGGTAAAGCGTAGAGTGAAGTATCACAGTGTTACTGTGTACACAAAAGAATATATAAAGTGTAGCGTAGCATTTTATCTTAAAATTCATTTCATTCTTCCTCAGTGAATAATGATCTCATTATTAATTTAGACACAGAGAGGTGGCCAGTCCTGTCTAGATAAGACAGACGTTTTAATAACAATGCCAATTACGAAATTTTTCTAGGCACATTTCTCTTTCGAAAATAGAGTGACACGATACGGCAGTTGCTCGAGACATATACGAATGCATACCATGCTTACTGCATCAAAGTGCTGTAATGGTGCGATAGAGCCAAGAAAAGATTGAAACAAAGATGTGAAGGGATAATGTATAGGTATCAAATAAATAACTAGCTATGTAATTGTTAATGAAATGAAATAAGTAAGAAAATATTTGTAAGATCTCTCATGGGAAAGAAAAAATTCCCTTCATCTTAAGAAAGTTTTCAGAGTTCTACATGTATTAAGTATATATGCATACAGTAATATACCAGATGTAGGAAGGTATCTCTTCTTGCTACTAACAAAAGGAAGCTTTTGTTCTGGTTCGCCATTATTGCCAACAGGAGAGCCAAAAATTACACGGAACCATCCCATTGTATGTATGTTGTGTTGGGCTGGCGAAAAAGACAAGGCTATAGTAGATGTGTGTTCCTGTGCATATAGCAAATAGCACCATACGGGTCATAACTCTTGTATATAAACGATAGCACACACAGAGGTGTCAAAAGAGATCAATGGAAAGAAAAGTACGTGCCATGCGTACCATCATTTCATGTAGCATGCAAAAGGCTAGCAATATCCGAGAGGACAGACCAACCATTGCAAACCCGAGGGCTCCCCGCTGAGTACTCAGAGGGTCGAACGAAAAGGAGCTGGAAAACACAGGGACAGCACCGAATGGAACGTTGAATTGTATTATGGGCTGCGAGGTGATTGTGAGCTCGACTATGACTTCTCTGTGGATCCTTTTAACACATAAGAAATGAGACGCTCGCATGACCTAACCTCTGTAGGAGCTCATTATTATCAATCTACCTATCTCTATCTGTCTCATTCAACAAGAACGGATAGGGCACCTTTACTCCATCATTTATACTCCTAACTTCGTATACATACATACTATGACTCAACTGCTGTCCTGCCAAATGTGATCCGTTGAAATGCATACTACCTTTACCTACTTGCATTACTACACACATTGTTATAAAGTATGCGCACATATGGGCCAGCTTACTTTGTAGGTACACCTTCGATCGCATTTACTAATGTAGTAATCTCTACTGTATTTATACCGTACCGTATAGGTGGTACACATGCTCTGACGACTGAACCTATATACAAGCGTAATTGCTCTGTGTGTGTATGTAATGTGTCCGCTTGTGATTACATTGTATAGTAATAGTGGTAGTACAGAAGACAACCAGTTTATCTGTAAAAGAAACTGATGTGAATAGAAGTGAAACACTGCTAATGCTATGAATAAGTATATGCACTCTTTTGTATTTCCTCCCGAAAGAGATCTTCTGTTCTGACTGACACATTGTACTGTACTTTTATTTGTACTTAGTTTACAATCTTTATATAGGTATGTATTTTTGTAGCTGAGAGAAAAGAAGATGCACGATCTACACCTTTTCGATCGCGATGCTCTTTTAGTAGAAGCACACTACTTACACACACTAGAAAAGATGGATAGTGAGAGGATCCTATCTGTAGCAGTGCATTGTTTGGGTGTGGAAGAAGAGTATGCTGCTGATGTTTGAAAGATTTAAAAGTTTAGCTGAAAGCTTCTCTACTTCTTCGGTTCAGTTCACCTTTCTTTCCTTTTCTTTTCGTAGTTCAAGTCAAGTCAAATACGTCTGTGAGGTCGAAGTCGTCAACAACCTAACTGGAATAAATGAATTCTTTGACAAGCCGCTCAACAACTTCAATCATTCAATCTAGTATTGACTAACTCCACTTACTCACTCGCACGTATATCAACTACGTGCATTTGTTTGTATGTAGTAATAACATACATGTAATGGTTTCCGTTGATAACATAAGGTAAGACTAGAGTACGTTCTGTCTACGGACATTATGAATTTACTGTGTACAAGAAACAAGCGCTAATGCATTTGATAAGGTTGGATAACTAAATATTACAGGGAACTTAATGACATTAAATTGACAATCCATTATATATGTACTTATATTATAAATTTACACTTGTGCAAAGATTGAGCTAAAATGCCAAGTGGCGCATGAATATACTTAGGTATGAGCAGGTTGACTCATGAACTTCCAATGTGTATGGGGCAGTACTTTACACAGAAATCACAAAATAATAAAGTACTCTTTCAGTCACGAACGAGTTAGGGAGAAAGAGAAACATGCACAAGTATAATTATAATCACATCGAGATCACCTGAAGTAAGTAGGAGGTAGTACAATACCACCACAATAACAACACACAAATGCATGTGTATATGCTTTAAAATAGTTACTACCCAGATACAAATGTAGTGTACAAACGAGGATGGCTACCACTACACCCAATGATTAAGCAAACTTAAATCAGGCTGAATCTATTTGAATGACGCAATTTAATCTGAACACCTAATAAATACAATAAGCTGGGAGATGCAAAAAAGTAAGATTAACAAGTGTGCAAAAATAAGTTATGACAGGACTGACTTACAAATTAGAAGATACATTGCGTTTCGTAAATTCAAGTCTATTAATTATCAGATTACGAATATCTGTATTAAGTGTTAAATTCCTAATATAATATTTAAGTGGACTTGGAGAGCATTTTTATCGCTTCAGACATGGGCGACAAACTAAATAACACTCTTTTTGTATACTGATAAATATTACACCTATACGCTATTTACAGCCAAAGGAAAACTGCAAACTTGTAAGCTAGTAGTAACTCGCATGTTTAATAGGATACACCTTCAATGTAAATACCTGAGAGTAGGTATAGGTATATACTATACAAATTGAGATTTGTGAGAACTGACGTCATTTCACGTGCTTTACACATTTCACACCAGTCAAAATTTCCACACTCCATGACTCCCCATCCTTTTCATCATAAATGTGAACCAGTACCTAAACTAATCATAATGGAAAGTAGCCTAAAGTGAGCCTACTAATAATGTTGCATATCCTTAATATGCTTATTATGATATTTTTAATCGTTTTTATTTTTTTATTGTACCACTTATGTAAATTATTCCAAAAGTTGATGTGAATTTACAGAGTTCTTGACTTATTTTTACTTTGTGTGTTCAATTGGAAACGGTCCCGCAGTGAATACACTGTGACGATTCATGATTCTGATTCCAGTACATACGTAAGCTTTTTTACCTTGCATGCAATTATATAATTGATCTACATATACTGCACTTTATACTGCAGTATACCCTTTTCCAAAATGTTAATTTCCTTAGTAGCTGCAGAAAAGCAGAAGCCCTTAAAAGAATTTCCTGTGCTGGTGCTACATGAAAATTTTCGGCATGCAATTTTTGTAATAATAGTCTCAAATTAGCTACAGTACTTAATAATCCCGGGGAGCAAATGAAGGTACTAGGGGTCTAGCAAGAGAAATTGCATTCATTCCACACCATTGAAGTCTGATGGAAACACACGCGACAGAGACTAATAGTTGGGCCGCAGATTGTAATTCTGAAAGGAGATACCGACATAGCTAGTGGGTGTTCGGACATTACATTAAATGTATGCATGCATTTGAACGGCGATGACGTAGTCTATGGGTATTATGATTCCTTTCTGTTATTTATACCTACACTACTATGCAAAAGTGTGTAGCCAGAAATATACTAGCTAAGGAGGCAGTTCGTACCTGGTTAAATTGAGAGGGGCAATAAGCAGTCGAGTCTTTCTCGCTCTAGTCTAAAACTGGAAGGAATAAAGGCAGGATACTTCCGGAGCAAAATGTATTGCCTTGTCATTCACTTCCTTACTATTCTCCACTCTTAGAATTGTCAAACCAAACGTGAGTGATTCTTAGAGCCACCCGGAGCTACAACGATAATGATGATTTAATATGCAGTTCATGAAAGCGACCTATAAGTACAATCTGTAGTAACTCTATGGTTTTAAACCCATTATTACAGCCCAATGTTAATATTAATTTATTATTTAAATCTGTTATCCCTTGAACTATGGTGGCTTTACTATCAAAGGGGTCAGTAGCTAAATTTCAATTTCAACCGAATTTCACAGTTGTGGGTTTCTTTAGGTCAGCCCATAGAGAATCATGCCGCTGGCCAAGTCAACTCAGGCCACCACCCAACTTAGATGTATGATTAAGTGTGAAACGGAAATGTAACCTCTCTGAATACATTTTCTTTATTGTGGTCGGCAGTGTAGATGGGTAAATAGATTAGATGAATTTAAAAGGGCCTAATTGGATTGAAGTCTCTTACAATGATTTGATTCGACCATGGGGAAATGACTATATAGGTACATGACACAAAAGTAGACTTCGCATCAATAGCTTACATAAGCCTAACTCGAGTCAAGGATATAATTTTTGGACCGGAATGAATGGATTTCCACTAGAAATAATAAATCCTCTCTCCGTCCTTTCCTACTTACTGGGATCTTACATCAACCTACAGCTTCCAATGTATTATACACTTCGTATACGTTACAACCAGCAACAGTCAATGACTGAGAAATGTATTGGATGATTTTCTCTAGTAGAGTAAATATAGTTGAAAGGAGAGATAGAAAATACGTATCAGAGCGTTTGCTTTTGTGACTCGACATTAGGAGACAGCGAGGAGAAGAGTAGGGAGATACATACCTAGGTATAGGGAATTTAAATGGTTTTGACTGTCAACTACTGTTGGTAATAGGGATGAGCTAATAGACAAAATTCATACAATACAATGGATGCAGGGAGCGAACGCACAACAAAGTCGACCGCAACAGCATGGAGCAGATAGAATAATGAATGGCTGGGCGATACTGAATGTGTTTTTATAATGTGCTCGCTTCCACACCAAATACGAATTACAATGCTGCAGATAAGTCAGGATGAAAACAGTCGTTGAGGAGCTTTATGGCTACTGTTGCTCTTCGTCGTCGTCGTCGCTCTTTGCTGCTGCTGCTGCTGCTGGCTGATGTATACGTTAGGACGGCGAGGAAAATGAAAAGAGATGAAATACACGGCAAGCAGGCTTAGTTCGTTAGCATTGTAAGCGGAGTAGTGGCGACGAGAACAAATTATGGTGTTGGATGCTGCATCTGATTATCGACACGGAATTGTCTCTTTTTTGTTGTGGAAGCATGTAGAGATGACCCTAGCTAACTAATATTTCCTATGCGATCTCATGTCTGACTTTTACTCACTGTCAGTGAGCAGGAGCACTGTGAGTCGACATACGCTACCAAAAGCGGCCCTCTGCAACCCAAGAACCTACACACAAACGGTATAAGAGCTCATAAGTACCTATACCTAGAATGACGCTCTGACTTATACCACGACTGTTACATACCACCTACTAGTCCCTTCTTGCCACGCTCGTCTTCCTTTTCCCACCCAACTAATTTATCTTTCAAAATATCAAAGCAGTTCTTTTAGAATACTATCTGATTCCCACTATATAAATACATAAAAGTCACAACTGTACTACCGTACTTTAAAAGGAATCAGAAACGAATGTATATAATATTACTACAATAGCATGTTTTTAATAAAAGAAAACCATGCAAACGCCGAAGCTGAATGTGATTAAATGAAGCTTTAGATAGACAATTGATTATGCAAAGATTGTGTAGGCAGATTGTGGCTTCAAATGCAAGTAAACACACGAAAGATAAAATAATGCCGATTTCTTATGCGGTCTCTTCCTCAATGACATCAAAGCGTCGTCAACTCTCCGCTAATTTCATTCACAGTCACATCGCTGTCTCTCTGCTGAGCCTTTGATGTGACCTGTTTTAACTATAAGAACGTGGACGTTATGTAGTGAAGGCCGCTCAGAGCTTAATAACACGTATAACTAGAACGAACTAGAGATTACCTCTGGCCCACTGTTTCAGTCATCATCCATAGTACGGATATGAGGAATTGTGGATTTTGCTTGACGTGCTCATGCACTTTTAAAAATGAAATCAACGAACAAAATAACAGTTAATGAATTTGAGAACATAGTTTGTTCTAATTGTATTTGTTGAACAAGTTATATGTATACAAGGTGACATATGGATCCTATTCACTGATATAACGATATTTGGAGATTAAAGGTTACTTTTTAAGTGAACGTCCTTACGTAAGCGATTCCCTTCATTGTTAAAAGTATCAGGAGTAGGGTTAAAAGTTTGGGAGGAATTGGCGGCAGAATGACTAGACGATTCTCTTCGGTCCCTAATTTAAACCAAAGCTTATAGATATATACATATAAGGCATTTGAACACAAATACACATAATAATCTTCTTCCTTCTTTCCAAAAACAGTTACAACAATGGGTATAGACCCACTGTACTGGTTACTATGTGCTGTACTGCCGTAGCATGTAATTCAATAAATTTTTGTATTTATTCAAACACGTAGCCACCAACTAATCAATGTGTACATCAATTGAGCTAGTTGAGGTAGGTTCCCATTGTTGTTAGTTATTATTATTATTCGATCTGACATTGTACATTGTATGACACTGCACAATACTCACTCTCCCACTCGATACAATGTGAATCTCGTATAGTAATGAAGGGGTAGTTGTAAATGGAGAGAGGATCTAACAATAATAGTGAAAGTGATGTATCATGAGCTGACGGAAACAATTCTTTGATGTGCACCAAACACACGTCTGTTTGAGTGGCATTTTTTACCATATTTCTTACCGTCTACTCCGTCGTTCAGTTCATGAATCATTTAGCAAATTAAACCACATATCCCGTCCATGAGTTTTTAATGTGATCCTACTCCTACACTAGAATTAGCTGTGCTATACTGTCTGTCACAGAGCTAAATTCTAATTATTTGAACTTTCTAGTAGGTCCGTTGCCATTTTGTTCACATTCTCTACGTATCCTCGTATATGTACTACTTGAAGTAACGGGGCTTCCATTAAGTAATCTAACGAAGCTACGTTTCAATTATACAAGTGTTCTCCTGAACAAGGTACGATAAATAGATGCTTAATGAGTTGTTCATTTTTAAGTCTTCATCAGTTCGGTGGCTCAGCTCATTATGTCAGAAAATTACGATTTAAAAATTACGCTGCAGAACTACATTTGCGTATAAAATGTTTATAAATGCGGAAAGCTGACAACACTCCGACTTAAAAAATCATTAAAACAGTCCCATGATTCATTAAAAGCTAATAATTCAGCGCAGTGTACAGTACTACTACTTAGTTAACAGCACCAACAATAGACAAAGGCATGGGCGAGTTTGCGATCACGAAACAGTTGGCGATTGAAGGAAGGACAGCACAGGATGGAACACAAGTCCGATGGAAAGATACGAACCTAGTTTTTTCTATTGCGTACCTACGTATGTACGTTATATCATTTAACCCACAGTCACTTGCTTTCCCTCCAAGCAGTCTCTTCTACGTGTTATGTGGGAATATTAAATATGTAGCATTGTGTTTTCTCGAATTTCTCATATTGAATTGCAAGGGTGGACTTGAACCATTTATAATTTGATTTTGTCCTGTTTTTGTTAATTAAAAACACTCGTACATTGTAGACAGGCGGGACACAATTAAAATCATTCACCATTTTCCTGATTGCCTCTTTTGTGGGTAACAAAATGATGTTTACATATATTCCCCAGTTAATACTTACTATTGTCTCTTTAATTTAGAAAATTTGCTGTGTGCCACAATGAGGAATGATGGGAAAGTTGGCTAGCTTATTAAATGTTGAACCAGACAAACTAACAGAATCTGTTGTCTACAGAAAGGACAACTGCTTGGCATAATAGCTTTCCCACATTAGTCTTGCTTGTATACACAGAGTCTTATGAGTGGTAATAAGCTTAATTGTCCTAATAAAATTCAAGGTGCTCAGGCAGAGGTGTGTTCTTAATTGAATAATAGCTGAACTGTAAAAACGGGAAAGTGAGTTTTCATGCAATACATATATATGCTAAGATATATAGGTATATCTGTATGCATTGAAAGGTGCCATAGTAAAAGCATAGTAAAATATCGTCGTGCTCTTCATCAACGCAACAAAAATGTAAAATATGAGATAACTGCTTGTAGCATGGTAGAACTGTATTGCTGGACTTGGCTATATACTGTAATGTATTTAACACGATGTCTACGACCCAATGCTATGCTCCTTATCTATAAAGACGAGTAAGCAAGATAGACGGATGGGACAGACCAGGACAACTTCTTGAGCCTGAAGATATTACATCGAAAAGGCAGTTTTACTACCACGACGGTTGTACTCGCTTGCTGTTAAAATTTGTGCATGTATGTATAGTATTTGTGTATAATGAATGAGTATCGTATTACAGTATTGAGGGAAGTTGTCGAAACAACTCAGTGTGCGCAGTGTGCGGTACGGGTGTTAAAACCTTGCTGAGCTATGTACGTTCTGTTGAGATTTAAGGGTTGTAAATCAAACAGGAGGTTTAACTAACTAAATTAAGTGGAGTGAATGAATATATGAAGTATAAAGGTAGTGTAAATTACCTGATGAAGGGCGATCACTGTAGCGAGTGCAATAAACCCATGCTGTAAATAAATAATTCCTTAAAATTTCATGAAACCGTAATTTGGTAAAGTAAGTGTCACATAAAGTCATTATAAAATTTGCACACTAACCCGGCCAAAGATTATCGCCGGAATTATTTCCGCTCTTGCTGCTGTCATTTGTCGTTGTGTTGGGACTGATGGAATTATTGCTGGACGCATTGGAGTTACGATGTTGCGACAGCGGATTGTTGTGTTGACGATTTGACTTTGACGAGGGGTTTCTGCTCATAATTGGCTTTGGAGAGGTGACAATACTGGCAGCGGAGCCGGTGGAAGATGGACGGGACAGGTCAATCGGGATGACTGCTTCATGACGGCCCAATTTCGGTAAGGTTAAGTGTAAAGCTGCTAAATGTCCTCCTTTGTTAGCCGAATGGTTTCTTTTGGTGGTGGAGGATGAGACTGTGTGATGATGGTGAGATGACTTGTTGTTGTGGTGGAATAGATTCTGTTTGCCGGGTGCTGGTGGGGTGGGGGAGGTGGATGAGGTTCGATTGCACAATCCGAAATCAGGACGAAGAATATTTGCGATAGAGAAGAGTAGGGATGCCCGACTGGAGGCTGCTTCATCTTCATGTTTATCGTGATGAAGATTATTATTATTATTATTATTATTGCCAATTGATAGATTAAATCGATTATTACTATTTATAGTTAGCGAGGAATCTTCTGAGGAATAATTCCGCATTCGGGTATCGTTGCGTGGAAGAGAAGGACTTAGACTTGTCAGATCATCTCCTTCGTCGTCATCTTCGTCATCATGATCTAAACTGACACTGTCTTCGGTGTGCAGGTGACATTCTTTGCCGTCATCAAGAGGCTCTAGTCCATTTTCGTCTGACACTGAACTGTCACAATCAATCACCATCTGATCATCGTCTCTGCCGATACTTAGTACTTCGTCATCGTCGTTCAGTGCCGTCGTCTCTGCTTGACTTTGAGGGGATTCGGGATGAGCGTTGCCGCTACCGCTAGGACTGGGAATCGGGATGGGACTCAACTGTCCACTTTTCAAATGCATATTGTTATTTGTCGGGGAAGCTGATTGACGACTCAGTAGTCCTTCTCTGTGCAGATGATGGTTTAAATTCAGGGCAAGTGAGCCCTCATTCACAAGGCTCACACTCATCAACTTCAGCAAGGGATCATTAATTATTTGATTATTTATAATGCTCGCAGGACGACAATGTGGACTCAAAATTGTGGCCACCAATGTTCCCAAGGGGCTCATCACTCTTTAAAAGGTCAGATTTTCTAACGAAAAGTCTTTTCGGTACGTACACTGAATCCTCTTTTAGACAGTTACATATATAACACAGTCAATGCATGTGCACAATTACACACTATTACAGGATCAACTTCCAAGTCATGTCCACTGTCCACACTGTCAAGCTGATTAGTGATCGGAAATATCAGCAACAAGTCTATAGGTACTCATGCCGAATAAATAGAACGGCAAAAGACTGGAAAACTATTGGAGAACATCATTCCAAACAAACAACACAATTGGACAGAAAGTACAACAAAAAATGTAAATCTTTGTGATAGCACAACTCTATTTAGCGTGTCACAACTTTCTTAAATCTGATTTGATACATTGGCAATTACAGTAATGGAAGGTTGAGCGTAAGTTGCCGAGTGAGCACAGAGTCTTTCGTCGTCCAGTTAACTTGAATGCACTGCAACAAAGGACGAAAACAGAACTGAAATGGTAAATAAATTGCAGTCGAATTCAAATGTTATGTCTTGACTTGAGTAGTGTGTGATTGAGTCAAGTGCGTTTGTGCTTATGTGGTCTATTATGTAGTTGATGGTGGTGTGTGTGTATGCGGTGTACGTTGGCTCGTATGTGTGTACGTGTATACTTATGTACATTAGGATAGATAGGTCTTGTGTTAGTCTTGGAGGAGAACCAGTTGACTGAATGCGCCAAGTAATAATTGGTAATTGAACTTAATCGATATTTATTTGTTTGGTGTATATTGTGGAGGAAGGAATAAGGAAAGGGAGTCGATGGACTGGTTTTCCGTCTGCAGAGCTACAGAAGAAGACTAGCCAAGAGTTATTCTGTCAAGTGCTGTGGAGCTAGCATGCGTGCCATGGGGAACAACATTGTGAGGGTTCAGCCATGGACCGCCTTTCCAAACGTTGAACGTTCCTCTTGAAAATCCGCTCCACCAACCACTACCATTGTTACACTCCGCGTACTCCGACTCACTTTTGAGCACTCAGAGCGCTGTGAGTGCTCTTGTCTCTTATTTTACACAACTCTGTGCTTCATTCGAGAGCTCAGCTTCACAGACTCCAGCAGAAGATTCACTTTGCTTTGCTCAACTTTACTTGGATTTAATGTATCTGTCTTGTCTTGTCTGTCGGCAAGTTTTACTTGGCTTTACATTGCCTTCCATCGCCTCTTCGCCTTCGCCTTAGTATACGCTTGCTTACAGCTAAGGTATTCTCCATAGAGTCTATCGCTCTATCTCTATCTCACTGGCTCTTTGTATGTATGGGTGAGAGTATTAATGTATTAGAGGGTGTTATACTGTTATGCGTCTTCTACACAGCCAAGTAATATTATTCCATCCATAATACCCATCCTGTGTAGGAAAGCTGTCTGACTGACTTGACTGAGTTTATCATATTGATTTGATAGCTCCTAGCTGAAGAACGCCTTGATACTCGTACTGTAAAGATTCAATTTTGCTTTATAGAACCTATCCTGTTTTCTGCGGTGCACACTTGCGTTGTAAGTCATGCTGCTTTTGTATAAAGATATACATATCCTATTCTTTGATTCTTTGTACATAATGGAAAGAAGTGTGAACAGATAAAATGCTCACATCTGTTCGGTGAATATAATGAGGGACAGAGGAAATTGCCTTTCGATTTTTCCTCACACGTACAGAATGTACCATATGATATTTTCCCTATTTTGTGTAAGAATTGAATATATACGAATAAGAGACAATCTAACTTCTGTGTATTTATATAGACAGTTGTGTCATCCTCGTCGTGCTGCGAGTATTACTACTCTTTCAGATTCAGTGTGTGATGGGATGGTTTGATAAAATATATTTGGTGGAAGGCGCAGAGCAATAAGAGTGCGAGTCAAAAAGAAGCAAAGACAAACCTTTCATCGTTTCATCTGATCTCATCAATTTATTCCTTAGCTCATTGTTGTATTTGGAGCACATTCCAAGATGCTTTACATAAGACATATCCTTTGTCAATAGTAGTATAGTGTATACGTACGCTAAAGTGTGTGGTGTGATGTGAAACGAATGTGATCTGCTCAGTGAAGCTTTAACTTGCTATTCTGTCTGTAATGTACATTTTAGTTTACAGTGTGCTGTCTACAACGATATAACCTTCTCTCTTGTGGTAATGTATCTTTCGAGTGCATACATTGGCACTGCTAACAGTAAGAGAGCAGCGCATTGATATTCTCACTGGAAACCAGAGCAAAATGTTACATTATGATGCAGAGAATCTCATCTCATCTACTTGCGGTGGTTATATGGCTTTGAGATTTTGGATTAGGATGCTGATGCTGACAAGGCATTTACTCACTTTACTACTAAAAGACATTCATGCACATAAATTATGTTTACCATCCCACATACGCTTTGCTTTAATACTGTATAAAGACAAACGTCGCTGAGCGACTGTCTCATATTGCCTTCGTTGCTTTTAGTCGATGTAAAGTTGGAGGGAGGATGGTACATACATACCTATATATTTGTAAGTGAACCTCAATCCTCTTTCAATAGCAAATAAGTGCTACACACGATATGTGTTATGATATTATGCTGCAGTCACTGAGCGTTGTGTTTACTTCGCAAACTTCTAATAGCATTCCTATTGAAATGGGTTGACAGACGTTTCGTGTTGGATGTAATTTTCTGTTCTTTCACATCACTATTGTGTTGTTTTGTGTTGACACTATACAAAAGCCCACACGGTACGCCGTGGAAAAGGTAAAACGCTTCATCCTGAGTTTTATGTCTTTCCATAAATAATGCATCCGGCCAAATGTTGATAGCGTAATAGGAGGTAATAATTTTTCACCTTACTAAATAAATCACTCAAACAAACACTCTTTTACTTACTCATCAACATATCCCACTCATACGCCCCATCCACTCGTTGGGCAAGATAACGACCCATTCCCTCATCCCCTATATGGGGATGAGGGATATGATTATGTGGTTATATGTTTATGGGGTATTGGTGGGGTTCACCCAATTCGAAGCTGTGATTTAATGGAATTACATATTTAATGAAGGTTTCATGCAATTAAAGGGTAGTCTTATGTTCTTTCGGATTGACTAGATTCGTTGAGGAATTATTGACTAGATTTGTTACAAAAAATAAACATTTTAAATACTAAGTTAGAAGTTACTCATTGTCAGTCCCAACCTTCTTAGGCGTCATTACTTGGAGGTTCTGGAAAGCCTATGTATGGTGACTAGTGTCATTCCGGACTGACTATATAAACTATTTGGATTTGGTAGAATTTAACTGTGATATTTTTAGCACAGTTGCAAATTGCTCATGATAATCTTCATTGCTTAATTGTTTATGAATACCTTCCACGGATTGGTCTCAAATAACTACGTTCGTCTTACAAACTCAACATATTTGAACACGAGAAAGTGTCATATTTTCTCATATTATTTAGAGTGCCGTTTTTACTCCATCACCAAATCACATTTCTGCTCTGCGGAATCTCAGCGACTATTCTGTAGGCGTCTTTTTCCGTCATTTAACATAACGGTTACTCCCACATCTCAACCTACCCGGGGTCAATGTGTGTCCTCCTGATAATTTGTAATTATTACCAATTTAAGCAAAGTCCACTTTGTTTTGGAAACAATACACTTACAATTAGATGGGAATATATTTAGACTAACCTAACCATAATAAATTTTTTAACGTATCGACACATAAAAGTACCTACATAACGGAACGCAAAAAACATTTTTATTACTTTTTTGTGTTACTTTGTCTACATTTGATCTCATTGGCTTTAAAGGGGTTTCGGGATTCGGGATGTGCAAAATTGCTATCAATTTTTTTAAAATTCTCTAATATTATTCATATAAAAATATAAAGTGCTGTTGCGGCTAATATTCGTGGTTAATACTTGAAATGAATTTATTTAGATCTGTAAAAGAGCACTTGGGAATATTTCTGTTATAAAAAAAATTATTTTGCAGAGTAGTGAAGTATGCAGAGTTTCCTGAGCACAAGAAACCTTAATTAAATCTGACTGACAATGAGTTGGAATTAGTAGGTTGCATTAGGTTGAGTGACACGATGGTGAGGAAATGCAATTGCAAATTGAAGAGAAGTGACATGAAGCAATAAAAGGAATCATTAATAGTCCAGTCAAAGTCAGAGTCTGACGAGTGTTTTAATAAAGGAATGAGTTCAATCTTACCAGAATGGGGATCTGTTTTTCTGCACTTGTACTATGAACGTGCAGCCGCATACTTATCCGTAGGTGACGAGTATAGGAAATGTATGTACATGAGGAGGAGGCTCCGTAAATAGTTATCTATGCGTAGAAGATATTTGTACTACAGTAGGCAGAACGAGTTATATACCCTGATAATACAGTAAATGTTATTTAGGAGAATGTGTACGAATGCTAAAATTATGCTTAAGCAAAGTCAAAGGCAAATGGGCCTTGTCATTTGTTTCCACAGATATTTGATTTGCCTGGTAACTACTATACTACTTTGGCTTCCTTTCCCTTCAGATTTGCTTAATGGTTTGGGTGATTTGAGAAGAATTGGAAAATTGTGATGGGATGGAATGGAAGGATGTAGAAACAGCGAACAGAGAAGTATTTACTTTGGGTTCAGCTAAGTCAAAACCATGCTTTGGAAATCGTTGTCTCATCATTTCTCAAAGGAATCAAATAAATAGAAGCTGTGTTGCATTATGTGTTTCGAATTACATTACTGTAGTATGTATGTTACATTGCATTAAATTACGTTCTACATTGTATTAGCATTCATCACATTAATTCTACTTCCTACACACTACTATACCTATTTCTGTACTATGTAAAGTAGTTATACCTAATCGAAAATTCAAATTTCTTCTACCTATTTTTATAATTAGAAAATAAAAAGTGTTGGTTTAAAAATGATGAATGCAATACTGCACGGTGTATTTGGTGCAATTTTTATAGCATCCTCATATTCGGAAATTGAATGTACAATGCTACTTTGACTATATATGTATTAATAAAATTTTGGTTAAAGGAGTGTGACAAAAATAAAAGCGTGTTTGTATGCTGTAGAAAAAATTGGCATTTTTGGACATGAATATTTTCACAGTATAGCTGATCACATAAGGTTATCTAATGGTTTAGCACTAGCAGAATGTAGTATTAATAAGGATAGAGTACACGTGTATGCAGTCTGTTCTGACATGAAAAACAGAAGAGTTTCCCGTGGATTTGACAAACTCATTGAGTATTCCAACTATTCGGATTTGTCATTGGACACGGCGTATTGTGTATCACACTCGACTCCACTCTGCGAGCAGAAGGTTAGGTTAAGTTACCAGGGAAGGCACGACGAGTTGTTCTGAGTGAATGAGTGAATTCAAGTGTGATGTGATGAGGGAGTGGTGGATGGATTCGGGTCTGTCAGAGGAAACTCAATTCGGGTGAAAATTGCATTCCTGGCATGCCCGATGCTTGAGTAAACATTTTCTTTCGTTGGTTCGCAGTAGCAACCATTACAGGCATACGTCTTCTGTACAGCCGCCTTTTCTCTCACTTTACTCAATTTTCTCTCGGCAAAACTTTTCCCCGTATATTCCTTTCGAGTATTACGTTCAGTTACGAACTAGTTACACGGCTCATGGCTCTGTTATTCCCAATCATCGTATACTACCCACTACTACTGCACAGCACCCATAAGGCACTGAAGTATGCATACCTACCAAGTCGAATCTCCTTGAGATAACTATAACATGGAAAGAGTGAATGGCAATCGTAGTAATCGTTCTCCCACTACACACACACACACACATACTACAAAGACGTAGCCAAACAATTTCCTTGCCTTCCCTGTTAATCTATCCCATTACACTGTTCATGTTTCCATTTGGAGTACTGGAGTTCTTCCGGAATTCATCTGACTTTATTAGCTTCTTCTTGGCCGAGCCAATCTAATTCTATCCAATTCAATCTCATCGCACCCAATCCCATTCAATCCATTCCAATTTAAACCTTACGTACTGACTACATGGACCAAGTTAATGTAACGCACTCTATTAAATTGACTCCATGTCTGCCTGAGCGTTTCTCCATTCCGCCATCTCTAACCATACTATTCTATTACCAAAATACTTTTATTCATTCTACATATGAATAAAAGTTACATGTACTTACATACATGTATGTAGTCACCAGCATTAACAAAAGTGCACAGTGGTGCATATGCAGCCACCACTGAATAAGGATAATAATTTTTCTCTTCGTATTGCATTGTCTTCTAATTTCCTTTGCATGGAGCGGTCTTTCTCAGGAATGCATTGCTTCTCCTTACAATAATTGTAGATATGCTACAGTTTTATCACGCTATTCTTTCATCCTCCCACCAAATGAAAAGATAAATCTACACATTTTGTATTTGCGCACTAGCCTTCTAATGTCAAAATGTTACTCTTCATCTATTCATTTTGGCATTGCCATGTTCCCATAAAAATACGAGATTTTGAAAAATCGGACGATCGAAATCATAAAAATTTATTTCTAAATTCGTTGATTTCAATGGATAAATAACTTATATTAAATAAATGTTGAGTTGTACATGTTATCTACAATTTTGAAATGTTCGTGTACATTTTAAAGTTAAAAGGTTCTCTGAACACCTTTGTAAGACAAGAACAAATTTCATATCTAATATTTTATGCTATAGACCGTACAATAATCAAAAATGACTTTTACTGCTTCTGTACCATTATGATTTAATTTAATTTACTTTGATAGAATTGTCCAGTGGGACACTCCACTCATAATCAGGGTTGATTTCTGATTTGGGACTGTAAAATCCTGATGGGGATTCTAGTTCTAAATGAAGCAATGAGTACTTGTGCATGTTAAAGTTTAACTCTGAGTCGGCAAGAGAAAAACATTAGGTACCGTAAATAGT